>JBBPDI010000009.1:2647494-2667133 GCA_037974545.1 Cucumis variabilis | reverse complement strand
TAATGGATGTCTTGTAATTTGCCCTTTAACTAAACTTAGAAACCAAGCAACATCTTTATCTTCATGAATTTCAACCATAGTTTGAATATCAGTGATACCATAATCCAATAAGATTGAAAATTGTATTGAAGAAAGAGATGCATCTAATCGAACTTCCATTAATATCAAACTCACTAAATTTTTAAAACAGATTGTCTCATCAACTAATACACCTGTAGTCTTGTAATTCTTGTATTTATTTGTATCATCCCACTGTCCACTATGAAACACTACTATTAGAAGCTTAACCATAATTCCAAATTACTGCAAAATAAAAAAAAACAATCATCATCCTAGTATTGATAGAAGACAAACTCTATCAGTGATATCAAATGTAAAATCTTTAAAGAAAACAAAGATCAAATATAAAATCTTTAAAGAAAACAAATTTAATTACATGCCAGATGATTAAATGAAAGATCACTGTAAAGTTGTTGGACGTTGAGAGCGACTGGTTGGAGGACAACTGATTGGAGGCGCACGATGAAGAAGGTGATCTTTCGGAGAAAATCACGGTGAAGATGGAGAATGGAGAAAATAGCAAAAAATATGGAGAAGGGAGAAGATCGTGGAGTAATGACAGTGAAGATGGAGAAGGAGAAAATCGCGCCAGAAAATCTTGGAATAATGACAGTGAAGATGGAGAAGGAGAAAATAATAGAGAAAATCGTGCCAATTTCCTTTTAAACCAAGGGTAATTTTAGAATATTTTAAAAAATAATTAAAAATTTCCTATATATGCAAATTGTTTAAAAAATTGCCACATACCAAATAGGTTAGCCATTATAAATTCTCAAAATATTATTATAGCAACTTCAGTCATCTTGATCCATCATTAAATACATTGGCTAGGGAAAGATTTGTTGTTGGCAATGGGCTTACTGATTATAAAGCCCATTATTGGCAAAGAAGCCCACAGCCCATGTCCAATTCATTCAGCAATTCACCGTTAAAAAAACGGAAATTTATACATCTGATCGAGGAAATCGAACCATCGATTCGGCCAATCGGTTTTCTATATAATTATTGATGGTTTTCAACCATATAAACCGACCATCTCGGTTTCGACTCCAATTTTTTTAATATTTAATGAGAAAATAAATGTGTGTGAAACATTTTATTTGCAGGGGTATATTTGCGATCACTGTACACATCCATCTCTACCTATGAAAATTATGAAATATACCAAAAGTGTATACATTTTTTAAATTATTTTTTCTTCGGAACCAGTGATATTTATTATGACTCCATCTTTTGCATTTGCTTTAACACTGATCTTCATTTCAAAAAGCCTTTTACTTAAACAAACTCACACAACACAATCAACCCAACATTGATCACCTTATAGGAACCGACCTACTATAAACTCTACCGATATGAAATTATAAAATTAACCTCACCTATCACATGTAACTTTCGTTGATTTCCTTAGCCTAGTTTTTTTCTGGGACATTCACAGGAAACATAAGAGCACGAGCAACTTTAAGTAAATGTCTATTCTTTTGTTCAACAATTTCATTTTTTTTGGAGGAGTATCGAGATATGTAGCTTGAGGTGTATTTATAGTAGAAAAAAAAAAAGAAAAAAAAAGGCAAAAATAGATTTTAAAAAAAATTCTATTGATGCTCCATCCCTATGTGATATTTCATCTTTCAAAATTGATCCATTATGGTCCATTTCAATTATGCAATTGACTCTTGATGATTTATCTATTAACTAAAGCTAAAAAGATTGAGAAGAATTTGAAATTTATTTGTATGATACGTTTTTTTATCGAGTGGATTTCGTCGCTCAAATCCAGATCAAATAATTAATCGAGCTATTCACAAAAACTAGTCTTAGTAGCAAGAATAGGTCGAACAGTGTGAATTTCTCAAGCAAATTGTTTCCAACCCAAGAATATAATTGAAGGAAAGAAGGGGTTGGATTGTTTTGAATTGCAAAGACAAATTGCAATTTAATATGAAAATAATCCTAGCTTGGGTTAAACGAAATTTCTTATTCAATATATTTGATCATGCGTTCATCATTACTAAATTTTTCAGGTTGCTTTCACCTAACCAAATCAATTGAAAAAACCAATAAATATGTCCTAAGTAACAAATTGATGTGAATCAGCTAGATGAGAAGCATACAAAATTAGAATTAATGTCAATTATATTAAGGTCTAGGGCTCATTTGGTAGAATAATTAGTTTTCAAGCAATTAGCTAAATATTTATGCAAATTTAATTCTAGGTTAGATTGATTAATGTCTATTCAATTAAATAGCAAGCAACCTCAAACTATTGCTTCAACAAAGCGGTAATTAAGCAATCCTTAAATGTTTGAAAGAAAGATATAAATCCATTAAAATAGAATTGAATTAACAAAAAGAAATCTAGTTAAAAAATCACAAATTACATTGAAATATGAGAAATCCTAAACAACCCAAGTTAGAACATAGTATCTTAGCCCATTCTTGGCATGCCGAGCGATGAACAATGTTTGAGTGCATAAACAAAACTGAAACGAGGGAAAAATTAAAGAGAAATCTTGCTATTGACGGTTAGAACTAAAGTTGAAATAACCTAGGCAATAAAAATATCTTTTATAAAATTGCGATGGTGCTGCAATGCTGATGGAAACTCATGCATGTGTTGGTTTGTAGTGCTTCAACGCTATGTGTGTTTAACGAACAGTTGGGTTCTTCGCACAATGCCATGGGTGTCGTGGCGTTGCAAGACAAAATCCAAAATTTCTTTTCTTTGCTCTTTGCTTCAGTTGATGTCTCTTGACTTCGTATCTACTCATTTTAGCTTTAAATTTACATCAATACTAAATTCTACCCTCGAATTGCTTGAAACCTATATATAGCCAAATAAGTACATAAAATCATAAAACAATCTCAAAGTAAGTGGAGTTATATAGCATATTTTTAGTGCTTTCAAATACTCCAATTTAATCCTTGTTTGCCTCAAGTAAGATAGAATAAAGCACAGTCACACAAGAAAACTTTCTAAGATGTCAAGAATGCTTTTCTCATGCCTTAATAGTTAACAAGAACCAAACAATCTACGATATAATCTAAAAACAAGCAACCAATTAATGCAAAATTAACTCTTTCCTCATATTCATGCATAAACAAGTCCAAAGCCCTTTTACTTAAGCCTAAACAACACCTGTAATAGATTTAAAGGACACTCGATTCACTTTCCCCAGCAAAAGTAAGATTTAAATGCAACTTCTTACTACAAAGTGATGATGTTAAGTAGTTAGGCAAACCAACTTCAAGTACTATTTCCTTTTTCGATTTTTATTCTTTTTTTGTTTATTTTTATTTCTTTTATAAATGCTCATTCCGGTGATCTTGCCATCATTTAGATTTGAAGCATAGATTTTAAGAAAAATTCGTTCAAAGCCCATTCATGCTAGGGGAAATTTCCTTGGAACTAACATAGAGTTGGTTTATTTTCTCATGTTTTTTTAATTTTCAACGAAAGGTACGGTAGGAAACCCGATTGGTTTAGTCCTTTACACATGCATTACTAAATTGACGTTAGGATGACCTATTGGGTTGACATCCATATAGATTCGATAAAATTACTTTAAGCATGAAAGACCTAGGATAGTCAGACGAAAGACTAAAGAGTGCATGAGAGATGGAAGAAAATAAATTTAAAAATATTCTCAAAATCATACTTATTTTCATCATATATTGGTTCACACATGAAAGACTCTAAAAGTGTATCATAGGCACATCATCAAAAAACATTGACATAAAAGCAAGCAATCAAAGCACATACAATAGCTTGAGCTCAAGTGCTCAAGGGCTCCAACCATAACACAAACATATTCCACCCCTAACTTAAAATCTAACATTGCTCGCAATGTGATGAATACAAGAAAAATAAGGGGCAAAAAGAAAAGGAAAATATAAAACTTTCCTGAAATTTTGGAACCATGGAGGATGTTCATTTGGCTCCACAATAAGATATGAGAAATATTCCCTATGCTTCCACTGTTGAGAGTTTGATGTACACAATGTTATGTACTAAACTTGACATTTACTACTCAATAAGGATAATCAATAGGTATCAGTCCAATCCCAAAAGTGATCATGTACTGGACAACCATTGAGATAAAATATCTTAGAAGAACAAAAAACCACATGCTCGTGTATAGTACTAAGGATTTGATCTTTACAAGATACACTAATTCTGATTTTGAAATCGATAAAGATGCTAGAAAGTCTATATCAAGATGAGTATTCACTCTAAATGAAGGAGCAGTAGTGTGGAGAAGCGTAAAGCAAACTTGTATAGTCGACTCCACAATGGAAGCTGAAAACGTAGTAGCTTGTGAAGCAACAAAGAAAGCAGTATAGCTAAGAAAATGCTTGACAAATCTGGAAGTTATTCCAAATATGCATTTGCCAATCACTTTATATTGTGACAATAGTGGTGCAGTTGCAAATTCAAGAGAACCTCGAAGCAATAACGGAGAAAGCATACCGAACACAAGTACCATCTTATCAGGAAAATTATACATCGTGGTGATGTTGTAGTGACCCAAATACCTTTTAAGCAAAAACATTGCTGATCCTTTTGCAAAAGTTCTCACGACTAAAGTGTTTGAGGGCCACCTACAGAGTTTAGGTCTACGATGTTTGTAAACTAGGACAAGCGGAAGGCTTATTGAGCAAGTGTCCTAGTTTATTATATTCATTTGTTTATTGTACTTATATCTATTTTGCTCTCTCATGATTAAATTCAATGTCGTCTCATCCCACTAAGAGTTTTAGTCCAAGTGAGAGTTTGTTAGAAATTTATGTCCTAAAACTTGTAGTTTGTAATCAAATTCTATTTAATAAAGTTGTTATTGAGAATGTAAATGTGATAATTTTAAAGCCAATAAACTAAGATCCTGAGGCTAGATTTTTTTTATTAAATTTGAACTTTATATAGAGATATAAACATGGATCAAGTTCGAGTATATAGCCTAAATAGTCTACAGTATACGAATAAGGTTGGACACCTTATTTTGGAGATACTATGAATGCAACCCACTTTGTAGTTAGTACAAATGATATGATCCTGAATCGTTCATGTAGAGATTGGAATCATGGAAGTAGGGGCATCCTATGTAAAAAGTTTACACAAGATCGAAACCATGAAATAGTCACTTTTAAGTTGTAACACCGTTGACTTTATAAAACTGACTATTTCGTTTAAAGATATTATTTTTAATTTAATCTTAATCATGAGCTAACTATGAACTCCTATTCATACAAGATTATCCTTAGATCTGCATAGGTGAGGGCAGCTCATTAGCACTGGTCCAATAAGCCTCCCATTTCAGGAGTAAGACTAGGTAGATAGTTGGGGACATAGGATGCAAGAAGGAATTTATTCGTACTCATTTTAGAGATAGTAGATAGGTTGTTCCCTTAGAGATTGAATCCAAGTATTAAGCAAGGGGCCTACCCTCTCATTGGCTCAAGAGGGATTCGATTTGTAGGTTGGACCTTAAACCAATTGCTTAATAATGGATAATGGGACTTAAGGAAAAAGATGTAAACTCGGGGGTAAAACAATACTTTGACCTAGCCGAGGTTACAAACAACACGTGAAGGATTTGAAGGAATAAAAGTCCTTGGCAACGAAAGATTTTTTACACAACTATTACTCAATTTAATTTTGAGAATCCAAAAATACCAGTACATTGGTAAAAATAATTAATAAACTAGTTTTCTTATTAAGCATGTTTGAATAAAGTATAGATTAGAGAAATAAAAACTTATACTTTGACGTCTTTAAATCTACCAAATCTCTAAATTTGAGGACAACCCTCGTCGGAGACCTTCCTATCCTCTAGGATGAGATTGGTTTGTGGAAACCAATTGGGTTGAGAAAAGTTTTAAAGAGAAAACTATTTTTGTAGAGAGCAAAAGCAATGATTTTTTCTTAATTCAGAAAAAATTATTTTCTTTTCCATATTTATAACTCCCTTTCCTTAAAAGAGTAGGAGATGATCGTGAGATTCTATTAATTTTAAAATATTAAATTTATAAAATTTCAAATAAACTAATTAATTAATTAATTAATAATTAATTAAATCATATTTAATTAATATTTCATTAGATTCATATTTAATGAATATTTCTCCAATATCATAGTTTTAAATTAATTTAATTAAATTAAATTAAACTAAACTATTAATTCACTCTCCAATTAATTAATAGCTAAATTAAATATCTTATATTTAACTTAATATTTGAATCATAGTTTTCATATAAATCCAATTCACATTGATACAAATATATGTATAGTGAGAGAAGTGTAACTACGGGACTTTAGTGGAATGATCTATAGGTCTATTATATTTCCTTGCTAGCTCATAAGGAGTTCACTTAGAACATTTTTGGAATAATTCAAATTGTTAGAATTAGGTAAAAAGAGAGAAATCGACGAATATATAAACGTCAGTTATAAGTTTAAGATAGAAGTTTATGTTTAAATGTGATTTAAATATTAAAAATATGAACACATATTCATATTTGTAAGCTCGAAATTGATGAAAATGGTCAAAGTCGTGAAAAGTCAAAATGTTGACTTTGGATTATGAAAAGTCAAACTTTGATCTGGTTTATATTTAAATGTGATTTGAATTTCAGAAAAATGAACGTGGATTCATGCTCGAAGGTCAAAATTAGTCAAGATGGATAAGACGGACAAAATTACGTAGATATTCAAGACAAAATGGCTTTGATTTAGATGTCAAATTACTATATTGCCCTTAGACTAAGTTGTTGAGATTTGGCAAGCTCATTGCATGCAATGCGACTACCACTTGTTGCATGTGAGATTTGCAAGTGGCTTTATGCATGTGAGACACATAGCCCACTAATAGTTGATGGAATATTAAGTGTTGAGATTAGGAAGCTCATTACATACAATCTTACATGTAGTTTGCTTACAAAAATTACATGTAGTTTGCTTACAAAAAGAGATTTATTGCGAATGTGTAAAAATTTTTGGATTTTGGTACTTTTGATTTTGTAATTTACAATTGCAAGATAAAACCAAAAACTCTTTTTCTCTCTACATTGGACCCTCGTTCAACTCTAGTTGCATAGATGATAGACTTGAAGACGGACCACTCAATGTGTTCAATCATCCTTCTGCCAAACGGACCACTTAACGCAAGGCAACCTCTACTCTTGTGTGAACATAATAGCTAGGTCATGATAGGAATAAAACTAATGGTTTACTTGCATACAAGCATCACAAGAAAACATACTTTAACTCGTAAATGGGCTTTCAACAGTCAAGCTTTTCATATTAAAAATGAATCACATTACAATTGCATTATACTTTGCATTACATTAACATCAACATGACACGACTTTAGAAAGAAATCCTTGTGGAACTTAGTCATTTTGTTTAGAAAAGTCACTCACGAAATCTAGCTTTGTTTAATCTTTCCTCTTTCTCAACTCCTCACCCTTTTTTTCCTGTCGTCTGGTCTTCTTTTTCTTCCTTCTTCTTAACGACTAACTTGATGAACTTTTCTTTTTGCCTGATACTCTTTTAGCAAAGCATCAGTACTTAGGTATTCCTTAATACTTCCTTCAAAGCCTTGAGTCCTATTTTATATTAATCCTAAACTGGATTAGTCATCGCTAAGCTTATCTTAGCTTGCCAACTTCTTCTTAGTGTTTTACACGTGTAGGTTTAACATCTTATTTAACCATGCTTTACCTTAACCCAACACGTAAAAATGTTAACCAATTCAGATTAGTAGCTTTACTTAAAATTCCAACTTTTTGTCCTCGCCTAATGCTTGTTTCATTATGTGCATATACGATTGTTTGTAGATTTATCACGTTAAGGCTCTAATTGAACGACTTATCAAGACGACTAGAATAGGCTCATGCGATAAAAGGTACAGTTCCTATTCATGCATTGCTAAACTTCTAAAGATATATGTGTAATACAAGTTTTCTTATCTATTGTCCAATTGTAAGTGAAGAAAGGTTTTCTAGTAAGTTCAGGGTCGAACACAGGGGATTAATGTTCCTAATGATCTTATCGTGTAACTAACTCATACGTTGTACCCTATACAATATATATATATATATGAACAATATGATTTATCCTAAGTATTTACACTAAGGTGCCTTTGGTAGTGCAAGATGAACATGACGATGGAGTGAAATGGAGAAAGAACTCAAAATGCAGGCATGGTAAAAAGGAACGCTTAATTAACTAATAGCAATGAATAGTGCATTAATAGTTCAAGGTGATACAAAGTATTAATTAACTTCAGAATTAAGGCGAGCGACCTTTCGGCTCCTTCGCCATACTTGCTCGCCTCTCATGATCAAAATACTTAAAGTTAAACTATGATTTGTATCTAATCAGTTTAGTTGTATTACAAGTAATGTATCCATAATTAAGGTGAGCAACCTTTCAGTGCTTTTGCCACACACGTTAACATCTTTAATTACAACTTATGTGAAGGATGAGTTCAGCAATAAGATTGTATTACTGCAATCTCCTCGCCACTTGCTTAGTTAAATATGTGCTTTTGCTTGTCAGGTGATTGGTATCAATACCATTGTCTTTCTCTCGAATACACAATGTTTGACATCCTCGTTTAGCTAAACAAAACTTATAAAACATATATTCAAATTCTCTAGTATTAATAACACATTTCATTGCTCAAGAACTAATTAACAAATTGAACATGAATAATAACAGAGAAATGGAAGAATGATAGAAGAAATGCATTACTATTATAAATATATCTTTAGGCCTCTCGACTATGGAGTACATATTACAAAGTAATAAAACAAAAACATAAAGTAGAATACAAAGAAATGTGTCAAGCTGCAGAGTGATTTCTCATACTCTTTGGTTCTGATTTTTACCTACTTGTGAGGGGGAAGTGGATAGAGAAATGCTCTCTCTTGTTTTTCTAAGCTCTTACCTAAAACTCAAAAAGAAAGAATGGAAGACAATGAACTTGCTCTCCGGCGAAAGATTGCACACTTTGTTATGAAGTAGAGTCTTCTATTTATAGGTGGAAAGTAATGTTGATAGAACATGCCACACCTTATTAATGCCTTTGATTAAAGCTGCATCATGCCGCGCAGACGTCCTTTTTTCCTTTTTCTAACATTTGTGCCAACCAAATTTTTATGTTAGTGCATTAGATCGTCTAGCTTGATTGCTTGTTGCCTTGTTGGTTGAACGTGCCTCCCCATGTAACGTTCTATCGCCAAGCTCTGCTTCTTTTTGTCTACTATTCTGTAATAAAAACATGTAAAATGCGATAAACTAGGAATAAAGTTCTTTTGTAATACGCGATACACAAGTTAGTCAAATTCTCTATTTTTTTCCATGCTTTCTTATGTTTTTATGCGACAAGGCTTCATTATTATTAAGATAAAAGGTCACAATAACTTGTATTTCTACAAGTTATCACCTAAACCAAAACACAAACTCTCCTCACGTTTAGCTAATCGAAAGGCATACTCTTTCTCGCATCTCTTGTCAGAACACATATCCAAAAGACATTCCTTTATGCTTAACAATTTTCACTCTCTTTACCATAGAACGCGAGATAATTAATCTAGTTTCCCTCTCTTCAACTTTTCTATTAGAATGCGACCTTTACAAATTAGCTCTTACATCTTTTGTGGAAAACAAGACTGTTGTCTTACGAACTTCAAAATTTCAACTTCTAATTTGTTCTCTATACTTCAACATCGTCAAAACACTTAATTGTTATAAATTAACCCAAAAATTTGCTAAGCTTGCCGTTTTCCTCCAATTTTCTTAAGCTTTTCAAGCATATCTCTGCATGGCAGCAATGATCTATCTTCTTCAAGCAATTCGCTCCAATTCTTTTATAGAAAGTTTGATGAAAAACTTCGTAGAAATGGGTGCATTGGTAAACCTACGAAAATGCTTCTTTTTTCCCCTCTTCATGGCGGACCAAAGCTTTCCTTCTTCATCTATCAGCCTTCCACCTTCTACTTATTTTCATCTTGGTGGCCACCCACTCAACTTCCAACCAAAATTTATTTAACACTTGCTTAACAAATTTTACTCAAAATTTAACTTAATTAAATAAACCACTATCTCCTTTTACTTGCTCAACAAATTATACTCAAAACTTTTCCTTAAACAAATCACACTTTTCAAATTAATGGTTGGACCTCAAATACAATTTTTTTTCAAAAAAACAAAGCTTGAGTTTACACTATTCAATTAAATAACAAGCAACTTGAACTTTGATTCAACAAAGCGATAATTAAGGAATCCTCGAGCGTCCAAAAACAAGATATAAATCTATTCAAGCAAAATTGAATTAACAAAAAAAATATCTAGTGAAAAAATCACAAAAAAATTGAAATATGGGAAATCATAAACAACCTAAGCTAGAATAGAGTACCTTAGCCCATTCTTAATTTACTGAGCAATGAGGAGATGCTCACACTACAACAAAAACTACCTACTATGACAGTTGTTTACATTAGAAAATGGGAGGGAGGAAAAAAAACTGTCACAAAAGGTAAAAATACACGTTTTTAGCAGGAAAAGACCAAATTTGTCGGATAGCATTTTTCGCGACAGTTATTTGATGTCGTAAAAGATACATAAAATAATTTATTTAATTTATTAAAATTAAATTAAATAAAAATGAAAATTAAAGGGTTTTAAGGCTTTTCCCCCAAATCAAAATTTCCTCCAAATTAAAAACCCTCATTCCTCCCGCGAAGAAGTCATCTCCAAACGGGAAGAAGGTCATCTCCGGACGACGCCCGTTTTCGTCACCGCTACTGACCTCTCATTCTCGTCTCCTCACTCTAGCGCTGCCGCAACCTCCTCTACGCAACCTCCTCTACTGCAACCTCACTCTACTGCCCTCTCATTAAAATTAAAGGATTTTAATGTTAATATGTAATCTTCAAAATATTGTTGTTTGCTTATGGAAACACCAATTGACATTTCGACTTCTTTGCTATATAAAGGTTAGTACTTACTTTTATATACCCAAAACTCTTTATTATTTGTAACTTGCTCCATTTTATTTGGATTTTTAATTACAAGTTCTTTTGAAAATTGTTTATTTATTTATCTAACAATATTGAGAACATAAAATGTTTGCTACATTTTTTATGATTGATTTTTTTTTTTTTTTTGCTTATTTCACTTTCTGGGAGAAGAAAAAGGAAGAAGTAAAACATTTTATGTTTTATTTTATATTTCACTAAAAATACATTTTAGCAAGAGTATTACATAAATGTAACAAGAGTAATTTAGTGGCAAAAAATTTACATATGGAAGGTGTTTGTGAAAATACCTTGAAATGTGGCTCTGTTTTATACCATTTGTTTTCTAAGCATATTTTGACTGTGGGACTGAAAAGGGATTTTTGGAATCCAACCCATTTTCTTTAATTATACAAATTGCTAGTAGAAGGACTTGACTGCAACTTATGCAATCTAAATAAAGGTTTGTTATTATTGTTAGCCTATCTGATCAATTCTAGTGTAAATTATTAGAAACTACTTATCCTGAGTTTGGTATTTACCCACTAGCTTTTCATGGTTGAATTTTCAGATCTATTTGAACTATCAACCCATATTTATAACTTCAATGTTGGGGCTTCGGCAAAAGAAAATGCTAGAACCCAAATTTGAACTTAACTATATACTTGTTAATCTCTAAAAAGTATGGTAGTGTGACCTACAAAAGTTTGACAACAATTCTAAGATTAAGAAATGGTGGAGTTTGAAAGGAAGAAATCAAAATTTCCAAGAAACAAGCAAACATAGTAAAGAAGAAAATGGGAAATGGTGAAATGAACGAGTTGCACTAAAATCCAAGTTTTGACTGTTTTCATCTCTTTGATGCCTTCTCATACTTCAAAGGGAGAGAGAGTTAGTTTCTTGTTTCTGTTGTTAGGACTAAGTCTGTTAATTGAAAAATGTTGATCATTATTATTTAATTCTTGTTTTTTGTTTACTATGATTCTGGGGTTCTATTCTCTATTATTGTGCAAGGACTACTCTGATCAGTTACTATTCTATATCTTTGCTGAAGACAAGATACTGATAATGGTGGTTTGAACATTTGACTTGAGAATGATTATAACACTGTCTCATGGAAAATCTTCACGTAAGTTCTTCTCTTTAATAATTAAATATCTTCTAAGATAATGAACATAAATTGCATATTTTCTTAGATAAGATGATAGATACGTGTCAAATCTTTCCTTGTTTATTGAACACATGGATGGGTGGGTATGGCTGAGAGAGTCCAAGATATAATGAATACTTTAGTGAGTCATGTTAGATTGGCAGCAGAAGCCATTTTTTTTTAGAATTTTCTGGTGACTAAGTTGCATTTCTGCAGAACGGAGAATTAAAACCATACATAAAATCTAAACCTATACCAAAGCATAATCATGAATTGGTAAAAGTGGTGGTGGCAATCCAGTTTTCAGTTGCATTTCAGGACACTGTCTTCAACTCAAGGAAGAAAATGGAATGTATAAGGGGACATTTAGTGATATGTGTGAATTAAAAGACAATTTTTTTTGTTTTCTATTTTGATCTCAGTATTTACATTGCTAAAAATTTAAAACTTGACTTCATTGAAATAGGAAACTGAATCTATCACTTTTGGTTAGTGTTCTTGAATTGCAGCTTTGTTGAGCAGTATCCAAATAAAGTTGTTAGTGTGGAGTGAAAATAAGGATTATTATGAATTAGTTTATGGTGTGCAACCATTGAAATTGACTGAAAAGACCTGAGATATTTAATGTGGAAATTACGTATCTTATTTAAGCTTTGTTTGATAACCTTTTGTTCTTATTTTATCACAAATTTTTGGTGAACTTTTCACCTTCCTTGAAAACACATTTGAATCCTAAGTCATATTTAAAAAAAAAAACAAATGAAGTTTGTAAAAACTACCTATTTAGCTTTCTAACTTTTGGCATGGTTTTTGTCTTTTTGAAAATGTTTTCTTTATTGAAAAAAGTTGGTGAATTACACACAGTGAAAGTAGTGTTTGTAAGCTTAAGATGCTTTAAAAGGACTTTCACATTCATGGAGGCTTAGTTAGTAGTGAGGATTGGGATGCTGAATTCCAGGTATATTGTCTTTGGCCTTTTCACTTCTATCATTGTGGGCATTTGAAATTTATTTATTTTCTATTTTCTTGTAACCTTAACCGAATATCTATTCTTGTTGAATACTTATGAGCCAAGTCAGTGAGATTCTGTATGTAAATTAGTTAATTAGTCGTTTGGCATTTAAGGATTTAATTGATTTTGATCATTTAATGTAAATTTTTAAAATAGGTAATGGATTCTAAGCTCAATATATTTGTTGCCTAAGGTGGTTTCTATTTTATTAGGTTGGTATTGTTTCTCAACACTTGTTGGTTTTTGCTACTACCTTTATAGTCTCTATGATGCATCCATTAGATGTAACATGTGAGTGGCACTTAGATATTTGTTAGCATATCTACTCTTTAATCTAACTTCATTTCATTATCCATTCGAGGATGTGGAGAGGAAGCATATCTAATTTTCTTTCCTGTTTTGACAATTGGCCCAAAGTTACTCATTTGGAAGGATTCTAATTTTATGAATGATATTTCACCATATTATATTTGGATTCAATTTCAATGACACAAATGTTATATTTTTAGGAATATGATTCCCGTATTTCTATTGGAGAGTCTATAAGATAACTAATAATACATTAGCTATCTTACTAGTACTTGGAAAGATTGTGAAAAACTGAAAAGATTGGCTCTAAGACCCCTTTTTACCTTCACAATATTTGATGGAGATTTCACGCCTCAAAAAACATGCCTTCATCTGTATCTTTTCATTTGTTGAAAGGTTTGTTGCTGAGGTATTCCATGATTTACACGAAGAGGTCATTTCAACAGTTGCAAGAGGCCATAGTCTTATTATTCGGGTGCAACAACTTGAGGCAAGGTTCCTTCAATTGAGAAAGCATTTCTATCCCAGACAAATCATACATCTTTCTTCACCAGTACAGGTTCATCTATCACATATATTGTTATATTTTTGCCAATTTTGGTTTTAATGCATTTATTTTAGGCTTGTTGGTAGCTAAAGATGTCAATGTTTATTCTTTTTTAATGTAAACTACCTTTTAACAAAACATGGTTATTAGTCAACGAGTGTACGAATATTACAAAGTGTATTATTATTACATATATATATTAAACTGTTGACTCTTTGTTTTCATATGGGTGTAATGTATTAGAACATTATTGTCATTGACCTGGTTAATGTACTGCCAGAGCGGCAAGAAGAATAGAAATTGAGGTACCGGGAAAAATATAGTAATTAAGGAATATATGATGAAAAAATGTCATAATATACGAATTTGTGATATTTTGTAATTGTTGTCAATATCGAAACAATGACAATTTAATTTTATGAAAAACTATCACGATTAGCCGATCCTTGACAAGAAAAAAAATGTCATAATATATGAATTCGTGATATTTTTGTAATTGTCGTCAATATCGAAAAGATGATATTTATTTTTATAAAAACTGTCATAATTGACATATCCTTGACAAATAAAAAATGTCATAATAAACGAATTCTCTATATTTTTGTAACTGTCGTTAATATGCAAATGATGACGGTTATTTGTTGTCATAAAATAAAATATAAAAGTTATTTGTTGTCGTAAAATAGTAATTAATGACATTTATTTTTTGTCATGAAAAAACTTATTGTGACAGTTTTTTAAAACTGTCATGGAAGGATTTTCCACAATAGGCGATACTATGACTGTAAATAATTGTCACGGATTTTGTTCGTGACAGAAAATAACTGTCGTCATAGACCATTTTTATTGTAATGTAATCTTTGTTATCTTTTTATATTAATGTTTGTGTTTTTGTTTAAGGTCGATTATTTTCATTGATCCAGAAGTATCTCTAACAAAATAAAATAAAAGCATATATGGAAAATTTCATTTCATTGGGAAAAAAATAGAAAGGATAAAGAACAGAGAGTTATGTTTGGGGAGAGAACAAAACGTGTGTGGACTAGGGAATAGTGTATCAAAGGAAATAAAAGCAAAAAGACAAAAGGATATATGTGTGGAAAAGAGAAAAAATTGTATATTTAAGATTGGTGAAGGATGGAATGAAATGAAAACCAAACCTAGAATATATATTAATATGCACTCTAGTTCATATTTGTAATTGATGTACTAAAGAAGAACTTTAACAAATACACACATATATATGGGATGAAATATTATGAATTAAGTCAAAAAGGAAAACGAATAAATGGTTAGACCTTAAAGGGAATAATATTGCATCATAAGAATGTTTAAAAAATAATTGCTTTAGTAGAATCAAAAAATGATTTTTTAAAGTTTATTATATTCATTTGGTTTGATACTTTGTAAAAAGAAATTGGCTGTCAATATTGACTATATGTAAAGCTTAATGATCACAAAATATAAGTCTATATATTAAAAAAAGTTTAGGACAAAAAATGAAATCCCTTCCACTTCTTTCTTAAGAAAAGGAAATCTCATCCATTAAAATCAAATATATTCTACTTTTGGTTTGGTGTGGACTTGCAAGTAACAAAAATGTGTGTGGTAGATACTAAAGAGAGGGAGGATAGCTACTATTATTATATTATAATTCTTTTTAACAAATTAGGTTGGGTGAGAGTTGAATCATCAACGTTTAGTGAAATATCTACTAAACTATATTTCAATCGATATTAAAATATTTATAGACAAATTTATATTTCTATTGTTGTATTCGTAAAATCAAAAGGTTTACTATGAATATATATATTAAAAGTTTATTAAAATTTTCAAATTCTATTTTAAATGTTAGTAAAACATAAAAATGCAAAATAATTATTAATCTAAATAATTTTTTTTATAAATTTTTAAGTTACAACCTAAATATCCTATAATAGTGTCAAAAATTTAATATAACATCATTTCATACTCATCAACACTCCTGACATATAATATGTACACGACACGACAAATAGAAGTCAATTTTAATTATAATTGAGAAGGAAATAACATTATTTGAGGCTTGAACGAAGATCTTTTTCCAAACCACATACTTTAATATATACATCTTAAACCACCGATTGATCCGATCACCTGCTAGCTCTAATATCAACTTAATTTAATAATTGACTTGACCACCTTAAAGCTAGTGAATGAGAGTAAATTTTAATATTATTATATTATTCAACACTAAATTGAAAAAAATTATGATTGTTCTATACCACTAAACTATATCCAAATCAACAATCAATTTTATACCCACTAGATAAAATGAATAGAAAGACAAGACAAGGGAAGGGTGCATGTTTAGAAGATTCAATGCATATAAATCATAGTATTAGTAATTAATGAAAACATATATTATGTTTGATCCAAAAAAGGTTGAATTTTCAAACCCTAATATAATCATATAGACTTTAGGGTATCAAAAATTGAGATTTCTTGCCTGCCTTTTTCCCCCAAACCTTTTCTACTGTCATCCACCAAAATTTCCTTAATCATCATCAACAACCTAAATATATACATATAATTTTTATTTTATTTTTTAATGCAATAATTAATCTACCTTATTAATCCAATATAAGAATATATTAATTATTTTTCCTTGGCCCTCTTAATCTAAATTTACATCCAATGTTTCTTCGAAATGTAAAATTGTATAAATATTTTGTCAATTTTTATAACGAAAATTGAACCGTTACCCAACAAAAATCTTAATATTACTTGATTATTTATCCAAAGTTAAATTCTCTGTGATTTTGTATGCATCCCACTTGTATAATATAAAGTATATATGTCCAAACATATTTGATCCCTTCATTTATATGTTTGCTACAAAAAAAAAAAAAAAAAGTTTAAACTATTCTACTTTTATATATAGTGAGGACAAATATTAAATATTGTTTTAGAGGTGGATAATTCAAACATAACTCTAGTACTTAGAAAAGAAGAGTTAGGGTCCCAACCCACTTAGGGTTTTATTATTTTACTTTTTTCCTTGCAATGTTTTTTATTATTATCATTATTATTTTTTAAAGAAAATTAATGTTAGAATGAGGTGACCTAATAATAATATGATATTTCTTGAATTTATAATGGTGCTAGCTAGCTAGTAGAGGTAAATGTGTTTGTTTTATTTAGGTTTTATTAGGGTTCTTTTAGCTTTATTTTGTCTGAGTCATAAATTTTGATCTTTTTCCATTGTGATTTTGCTTTAGTCCAGAGTTTGATATACAATAGTTTTGTGGTCTCCAATATTGGATATTACCTATAGCCCTGTTTGATTTAGGATATAATATTTGGTAAGGTTTCTTAGACTTACTATAATTTGCAATTCTAGGACGAATATATAAAACACACATATCTAATTAATTATAATGACAATTTTAATTTATGAGGTGACTAATGCACCATGATTAAAAGTATATCTTATAATCCAAAAAGATTTAATTTAGTAGTAAAATTTAATCAAGGATATAAAGTAATTCATTAAAAAATACAATAATATGTATTTACTCTCTAATTCAAATTTGCATGTATAAATGTCATATACATTGAAAGGAATTCATCAAAATGTTTAGTTTTTTTTTTCAAGGCAATTAAACATCTTATATATCAAATCTCAAATTCACTTTAAATACGTTTTTTAACGTTTTTTAATATTAGTGAGAGATAATCTTTAAAGGTAACATTCATCCAAAAGTTTAAAATCTATCTCTACCTCGTTAGATGATTTGTTACATTATCTAATTCACGGGATAAAAACAAGTTGAGTAGATCGTGTCTTTGAGTTCACATATAAAATTTTCAATTGATTTGATTCTATTTACGTGTAATAAAGAAGCAATTGATCAAACCAATGTGTATTAAGAAACTTGTGAAGGAATGTGGACCAAAACCCATAGAGATCATGGAAAAGAGAGAGAGAAGGTGCAGCTAGGGCACTTGGTTCCAAATTTGGCAGCTTATAATGAATAGAAATATATACAAATACAATGGAATAATTGTATAATAATACCCCACAGCCTTAGTTATCATAAAAAAAGAAAAGAAAAAAAAAACTAAATGATCTCTCTTCACATTCTGCTGGCTGACCATACCCCTCAGAAAATCTCCATCAACAAATCAAACAAAGATTCACCACACACATCCTCAAAACCCTAAGTTATCCCCTTTCACTATCACATATACTCTATCTTCTCTAAGTGTTAGACGTTATATAATATTAAACGCCTTCTTTCGGTCATTAAATTAAGTTTTTTGGTTGTTGTGTGAATGAATTTGTATTTGACAAAATAGGCCAAATACCACAAAAAGAGAGTGAAGATAAATTTATAGATTTTAGATCAAATAATTAAGTTCCAGTGATTTAATCAAATCAAATTTTAATCTTAAATGAAAAAATGTAAGTGGCAAGTAATAATTCTTTCAATAAAATAATATACATATTTAATAACTCTTTATTTGGTAACTTTAAACTCCATCTTAATCTTAAATTTTAACTTCATTCAACACTTAAACTTCTAAATTTATTCTCCACTTAGCAATTCTCCAATCTCTGAGTTTGGCATCAAAGTTTTTTTTTCTTTTTAATTTTCATGTCTTCTACTCTTCAAATTGTAATAATTTTATCGTTGATGCCACATAAAAGTTATGTGTACAATTTTTTTTGTCTAGATTCATGTCTAATATTAGAGCATATAGTCTAGAGATCATTAGTTTGAGACTTTGGTCAATTGATGATTTAACACTAAGATCAAACATCATCTCCATCAATATCCAATAATTTACCGCAAATAATATAGGGGAGAATAGTAAATAGAGAAAATTTAGAGATGGCAACAAATTGATCAAAGGCACACACAAACCCTAAAAATGAGAATATATTGAGATGCATGGGTGAGAATTTTGGGGGGTAGGTATAGGTAGGTAGATATAGGGTAGTACTTGCCATGCATTATATGCAAGTAATGTTGTGATCTCATCACCATCCATCACCATCATAAGAGAGAAAGAGGGGACCCATTCAAAACTCCCCCTTAATTTTTCTTCAAAAATTGAATGATTTTTACCTCAAAAATTTATTTTTCATTTCCCCTTTGATCCTTTCCTTTCCACTTATTTTTCTTTTCTTCTTTTGGCCAAAACATTTTACACATGGCTTATCAAATTTAATTTACGTTTTCATCATTCAACTCGGTTAAAAAATCTTCTGTATTGATTTTTTCTTATAATACAAAGTTGGTGTTCACACACCTTTCAGCTTAGGATAAGAGTAGAGAAGCTTCATTCGATGATAATTTATTTTGAAAATGAAGCTATTAATCAGACGAGACTCTTAGTTAATCAAATATTTTTATAAGAAAATTAAATGAAAGAGAACAATTCGAATGATAGAGTTTTGTTGTGTCTAACTAACGTCATAATGTAATATATTACCTCGCTTTTTCAATGTACTTTGGACAACCATATATTTTTTTCAAAAAGAAAAATCAAC
>JBBPDI010000009.1:2509475-2524604 GCA_037974545.1 Cucumis variabilis | reverse complement strand
CACATCGGTATCATACACGTTTTATCTACACATCACCCACTCACACCTAACACCTTTGCACAAATATCAATACATTTATCTAAGATGGAAGTTTGATTTTTTCTTTTTAAGGTTAAGTTCTACCAAATATTCATGAGTTAGGTAGATTTAATTTAAACTTTACAGCATGAAATGAAAAATAAGAGGAAATGTTGTTTTGTGATGTATTAATCCAAGAGTTTTAATTAGAACTTACTCTAAACACATCTGTACAATTACTCATGGTTTACTAACAGTGTGTTGGCTACATCTACCAGTAAAAAGAAAGCAAATATTATCATAGAAGTGAATGTTTCAGAATATATATAATATATAGCGTCACTAAGTTAGAGAGTTTATATATTGCTTCTCTAAATCCTAGGGTCAAATTTGTAAATAACTACAACGATACCCTCGTACTAGGTTGTTTGTAGCACTACATAAAAAATTCAAGGCATTCCAACGATGATATTTGAAGAAGTTAAATTGATTAGCTTATGAAAATTTAAAAGTTTATTTAATGCAAGTTAATTATAAGTTTCACACGATATTGATTGAAATAACAAAACTTGGATAAGATTGTAAATTGCATACATTATTGAAGTTCTTTGTTCAAAAAATTAATATAATTGTTAGCCTAAAATTTTAATTAGTTATACAACTATGAATGATAGTGACCTAATTTTTTAAGCAGAACATTAACCAAAAATTTTATTTTAACATTTAAAATTTAAAAATATTATTTATTAATCGGAGAGTTTATATGTAGAGTGATTATGAAAATTTGAAGACATGCATTTTGCATAAAATTGTTATATAAAAACTAATTTTGTGAAAAGTGTTTTTAATGAGTTGGGATTTAATCGCCCTTGAAATATAGTCTGAAAAATCAAGAGAACGCTTGAATAATTTATTTATATAGATCCTTTTTAGTTGTGATCACACGTAAAAATAATATTACTATAAATGGACAAGATAACATTTTCATTTATTAATTAGAAGTGGCGTATCTTTTGAAACTAGAATAAATTTTGCTTGATATCTAACCTAATGCATCAAAGGATCCTTAGCTGAAAAATATTGGTAGCAATGATTTTAATCTTTAATATAGTTAAAACATAAACTGAAATGTTGTCACATCTTCTTGAAAAACTTGGTAAAATATATGATAGAAATACATCATTGCGGTTGCTTCTTTCTTTGGGGTTCTTACATCAACAATTGGTGTTTATGGAGAGCAATTAATTGATTCAAACCGGAGATCTCAATCACTATCGTATGAACTTGAAAAGAGATATTAAGAATTCATTGTCATGTTGTCCAAATTTACAAATTAAAGAAGTTGCATTAAGTGAAGTCAAGTCAAGTAAAATCAAGTTTCATTTAATTAACGAAGACTTTAAGCTATTTTCAAACATAAATCGACGAAATGTTACTACTCTAGAAATGCCACATTGAATGTCTAGGGTTTTATTTTGAGACTATATATGTCATTTGTATTGAAAAAGAGAGATTTAGAAATATGTAGTAAAAGAACGTTTGAGCTTTCTTATAGCCTAGAGCTAAGTTTTCCATCCAATTTAATGAAGTTTAGATTGCATGTTCAGAATCAATCAAGCTTGATTTTATCCATTGTGTTTGTGAGAGTGATTCAAAGATCAAAGGTTAATGGGAGCCACAAGTTTTGTACGATCCCTAGTTTGTTTGATCATCTAAGTATTATGATATATATCCAATCAATTTTAAGGGTCAAGAGAACATCTTGATCTGAGATTTTTTAGTATTAAATCTAATGGTTTTGTTCCTCAACATGGTTGTACGATCCAATCCTTGAAAGCTATTTATCACTTGGTAACAAAGCTTATGTGTTACTTATCCATAATAAAATATTTAAAAATCACATCAAAATTGAAAGCAAACAAGATGATGGGTGATCAAAAATTATACATTGCAGAGACAACTCTAGTTGAAATCAACATCAAAAGAGGGTCAATGCTTATGACAAGCCTAGCTCTTACGTCGTTGTAACATAGTCTCTTTTCAGATGGAATTCCTTTGACTTTCTTTTCTCTGAAAAGAGAAAATAACACGTGTCGTGTGAAAGAAAATATTATTAATGTAAATATACAGTGCCAACAAATAATATATAAAGTACTTCAAGTATTAGTTTGACAAATATAACTCATTTACAAGGTAAATCTTTAAGACAAAATGCATTTTGGTCTCTTGAGATTTGAAATTCATATCTATTTGGTCCCTCAAGTTTCAAAACAGACATTAATCTAGTTCTAACGTTTGCCAAATACTTCTAGTTGATCCGCAAATTAACTTTAAACTAACAAAACACTCACTAAACTACATCATATGTCGATATATATATCCCTTAACAAAACTTTATCGATTTGCAACAAGTGGTCAATGAGAAATTATAAGGGACAATAATTTTGAGATGTTAGATGCTATAACTAAGGATGTAAGACGTTATTGGTGATGTGGTTGTCATCAATATCTCCGTCACTTAAAAAGTCAACTTAAAAGAAGAGAAGTATTTTGTTTTATTTATTTTGGATAAAACTAAGTCCTAGTAGCATTTATATATATATATATAGGAACAACATTCATAGATCTAAAATTAGATAGATAAAAATTTATCTAAAAAATTTTAGGGATGTAACATCCTAGATTTAAGGTAAGTTTTAGTTTAATTATCTTAATTTGTTTAGGTTTGAGTTTGTTATTAGATGTTATTTTATTTGAATTGGAAGTTAATTTGGATTTTTGATATAATTTGAATTAATTAAATATATATATATAGAAGGTACGTATGTTTAATAAAAGAATATGATTTTTGATAGAGAATGTTGTTAATTATATAGTTTTGGTTATATAAAATTGATAATTATACATTGGAATATAATTATTGACGAAATTAATTAGGAAGAGAATAGGGATTTAGATAAATATATGTAGGTTTATTAAAAGAAAAGAAAGTAAATAATAATAAAGTATTATTAGTTTTATTGTTATTTTGTTATATGGTTTATGCATTAAATTTTGTATGAAAAGACAAAATCTATTTATCTTCTTTGCCAATGTACTCAGCTTTCTTCTTCGTCCAGATCTTCTTGATGAGTACTTCATCTTCCCTTTCTCTAGCATCTGCAAATCGGATCCATTTATGTTTCTTTCTAGCTTGGAAATAACAAAGGTATTAAAGCTAGTTTTCAACAAAAATACGTTATTGTGCATGCTTAAAACCAACTAAACAACTACTGCCACAACTTTATTAGTCTGCTACACTTCAGCATCACAACCCTTTTAACAAATGCCACACCCATTATTGCATTTGAGAAGATTATAATTTCTTCTACTTATTCATTCAGGGTTGATGCACGTCTGCAAGCACAACTAAGTAATTCCTTCAATATGTATAAAAATCAACTTACTATTTATCCTAATCAATGCACTTAAATAATCCCCTAACAATATTTTCATTGCTTTCTTTAGGTTAAAAATTAAATAGTAAAAGGTCAAACCATTTCGTAACACAATTAATTAGTGTCTTAATATTCATTAATGTAATCCACCTTGACTTCTTTGATGAGTTGTTTGTTCAAATCTTTTTGATTGTCCTCAACACAACATCCTCTAAAAAAAAATCAACAAACCATTGATAATTATAATTACAATAATGATCCCAACGATGCATTGTTATTATTATGATGATGATGTGCAAATTAATATATTGCAATACAACAAAACATTATTGGAAAATCTCCATAATTAAGAAAATCCCGGATTTTCTCTTAATTAAAAGAAGAAGAAAAATTTCCACCCCCATTTTTTAATTCTCTTTTCTTAATGTTAGTTTTTTTGTGTGAACTTAGAGAAATTCTTACATTAGCATCCAGCAAAGTAAATGGGCCCCACCCCTTATCCATATAACAATTATAATAATAATAATAATAATAATAATAATAATAATAATATCAATAGTCATTTGTCTTTTTTCTCTCCATATCTATTATCTTAACGTTCGATAAATTCATAAAGTTTTGTTTCTTGATCTTCTAAATAAATTGCTAGTTATATAAGAAAAGTGATAAGACAATTACTCTCAGTATTTAAGTATTAGAGAGTAAATTTATTTTAAGAAGATAATGTAAATTCATTGACTTCAAATCTATAATACATATTATTTGTTTGTTGTAATGATAATTTCAATGACAATTCTATCCACCGTTACTTAATAACAATAATTTATAAATTATCCATACAATAATAATAATAATGATAACGACGATGATGATTATTATTTTCATTTTAGGTTTACTTAATTTCTCGGAACCCAACGGTATTGATGTTTGAAATGACATATTTATTTAACAAAATAATAACAAATAATAAAACAGCTAATTTCAAAGAGATTAATCCAAATAATACTTAGCTTCGCTTCACCATTTTATTTAATAAATTATAATAATGATTATGATATGTCACCACCACCACCAATTATTTAATTTAAGCCTTCCAATTTTCAAATTTCTCAAATCAATCATTATTTTATTCACACTTCATTTCATCCCATCATCCAATTAATAAAACTTAATCTTTATCAGAGTTTTGGCTTAAAAATAAAAACAACTAATCTCATAACCTATTGAATTAAATATAATTGTTAAACCACATAAAAAAATTGTGCATTCTTCGGAAAAAAAAGATAAAATAGTTGAGATTATTATTATATAAATCCTTATCGATTGGACTAAATAACAAAATATATCCGAAAAGAAAAGGAATCTAAATTCATAAATAACCAAGTTTATCAATAGGGCTAGGGGCTAGAGGGAAGGATATATATGGATTTTCTTAATCAAAGTAGGCCATATATATTATATTTTTGTTACAACATATTATTATTATGATTTATGATAAAGTTATGAAGTAAAGTCTATGTCTTCCATTTCTTCAAGCATCCACGGATTCTTTGTTATCTAGAAGTTTTTACTTTAAATAATAATAATAATAAATAACTTTGCATTTATAAAAACACACACACGCATACATTATAGCAATACATTATTTGTATTGATGCATGTATCAAATGGTCCAAGCTTTACCTAATGAAATAAAGTCATAATTACATGCATTAAATAATTGGAATTCCAAATTCGTTTTTACTTAAAATATAATATAAATTTGTTTTCCAATCACCAAAAAATGGGAAAAAGAAATTTAAAGAATGGTTTTAGAAAAACAAAGCAAATAAGATTGAAAAAGTGGAACACAAAAGGACCACACGGACCTTACCTTCGGTTGTAATAACATTATATGATTAATATTTGATACTACACGCAACTTGTTACCTCCATAATTATCCTTCCTTCTAACACACATCTCAAGTCACATCTCATCAAGTCTTTATACAAAAGTTTTTTCTTTTAATTAAAATAATATCTTTTTTATCTCTAGATTTTCGGTGTTTGGTACGTCACTTATACATATCATTTTTCAATTTAATTTCTAATTTTTTTCAATCATAATTTGATTTTTTTAGACATTTTGTAATATAGTGAAAAAAATATATATATTACAAAATCTTATATTCTAACAATGTTGGACAATGATATACTTTGATCGATGACTATTAGAATATACCAAAATTTCAAATTTTATAATTAATAGACATTAATAAATAAAAATTTGAAATTTTACTATATTTTGTAAATATTTTCTAACAATTTTGTTATTTTCAATAATCTAATCTAAAAGGTGATAGTTATGGACAAATCTAAAATTTTGTTACGTTATTTTGAAAGTCAATTTTTTTTATATTTATAGATTCTTCTTCTTCTTCTTTTTTTATCTAATTTTATCAATAATTTCAAAAATGAGCTTTTTTTAAAAAAAAATTATTCATAAAACATTTTTTTTTAAGAATTTGACCAAAAGTAAACTTTTTATATATATATATATATATATAAGAAAAAATAGACATAATTTTCAAAAATTAAAAACACGAGAAATTATGAAATATGCTTAAATTATCTATCAAGGTAACATTAATTCAATGAAAAACTCTCTCACATAATTTGAACTAAATCAAACTTTTAAAGTCAAAATAATGGAGTTAGTAGTCTAACCTTATGTTATTTTAAATGAATAGAATATTTTTTTTTAGAAAAAAAAAAAACTAAACCTTGGAAAATATTAGCATGAATTAATTAATTATTAATGTGGACTCCAATTAGGTAGAAGACATTGAAGTTATAACAAACCTTCTCCAAGTTTAGTTATAAAGTTTTCTTTGTGGACCATTTTTCTTTAAACCAAAATAGTGTCCAAAAACATCTTCCTCACAATAATCCATTTTTTTCAATTTAAAAATATAAGTAAATAAAAAAGTAAAAAAAAAAAAGTTGAAAGAAAATTGCGGGAAACAAGTTGCTTTTGGACGGATCCAAAAATTTTGTTGACGGAGCTAAACTAGGTCTAAAGGAGTTGAAAGAGACAATTTTACTATCAGACTAACTTTTAGTATTTTGTATATTTCATAGAACTTTGAGTACTGTCCAATTCTTTCAACTCAAAGTTTGCAAATGTAATTGCAACGACCAACATATTTTAGGGATAGTTTTTGCAATTTAACGTCCAACAATAATGATGTGAATAGAATACTAATGTTTGAAATAGAGGAAAGAGTGGGAGAAATTAGGGTTTTTTTGGGGACATGAAGTGAAGAGTTAGTTTATCAACTGCCTACTTCTTACCAAACTGTTATAATTATATGATATATTCCTTCAAGAATAAGTTGTCTCATACCAGAAAAAAAAAGTCCAATCTGCCCTAAAAATGGTGGTTTTGGTTTCATTGGGTTTGGTCCAACTCCCTCTCTTAAAAGCCATTGTACTAAATTTTCTTTTGAAAATTGGGTTCTTTTATATAATCTTGACCTAAAGAAAAGAAAAAAATTAAGGCAATTTAAGAGATGCCTTTGAAAGAAAAAAAAACTTATTTATTAACTCGACTCTTATTTAATTTAGGCTTTCATATTTATATTTGAAGTTTGGTAAGATAATAATCTTGAGAATTATTTAACACGTTGTTTCCGAAACGTTGTTTTCACCATTTTCATTTTATTTAAAAGTTTTATCAATTTAGTAGCCAAACAACGATTCTTCTAGTGTGTTAATGTGAAAACATGGCTTAGCAAAATCACTCTTTAAAAAGATATATTTTTTTTCCTTGAAACAATTATTTTTTTAAAAAATATATCAAAATAGGGTTACTTGCCTAAATTCTTGTTTGATTAAAAGAAAGGGGAATGAAGAAAAGATTCCAAAGTTTTTTAACTCTGCTTTATATGGGTTTAGTTAATTTTTTCTTAAAAAAATAATTACCAATCACTAATTTGTTTTTCTTTTTTTATGAAAAAAGTTACAAGAACATAAATGCATTAAATAGTTAATTAACCTAAATTATTTCTTTAAATATGTTTGATAATTCATCAAGGATGTTCCAACTAACTCCACTTAAATCTTATTAGCAATATATATAATATTTTCTCTTCTCTTTCATGAAATTCAATAGTCGATGATACAAAACTTGATTCTTTTTCCATCACCCAGCTTGTTCCAACTTTATATTAACATTTTCTTTTGCACTGTCACATCAAACCTTCTTCCCCCATATACAAAAATGGGTTTTCCTAAAACAAAAAGGTAAATAATAAAAATAATAAATCAATAAATACACACAAATGGAGGCTAATTATTAATTACAATAAAAAAACGCAAGTTGACAAATTGTATCGTATCTTTTCTTTATTCTTTTTATTGATACAGTAAATCGGTTCTACGGTTGAGTTATATTTCAGTTTAGTCTTTATCGTCTCATATTTCATTCAACCATACAAATCAGATAACCTAATTTTAAAATATAAAAATAGATATTATTTCAAATATATGTATATATATATATATATATGTTAATTTGAAGGGGGAGTGAGAATTGAATGAAAAAGGGACCTACGTGTCGTTGTTTTAGTGGAGCCATATTTCAATGGGTAATTGATTATAAAATGAAAGGAGCTATCAGGTTGCTTTCCAAAAACATATAAGAAATTTTTGGAAACCTTCCTTTTTAATTGATATGTAGTAATGGATAAGAAGGAGAAAAACATTTCTATGTCATTCCAACTCATGCAACCCAAAAAAAAGAGGTGAATTTTATTTTCAAGCCAAAGTTTGTGAGTAAGTTGATGTGATGCCATAGATATATAATAATGTTATGATATATCCTTTAATGATTTTCATGATTGAGTATACGATCGAGAATATGTTTTAAATCGATTGTGAAGTTGTGAGACGATGAACCACTTTAGAAAGTACAAAAATTATGATTCACATTTATTTGAAGATCGATTTCATTTTTTAAATTTTTAATTATTTATTTATTTTAGCATATATTAAGTAGATCATCGATAAAACTTGAGTGTATGTTCGACTACACGACAGAAAATTAAAAAAATATTTAAGAAAAAGAAAAACAAAGAATTATTTATCACATGACAAATTGTGATCGAACAACGGAACGTGAGTTGCACAAAGATGGGTGCAACTAAAGATGCATCCACAAATCTCCTTCTTATTATTAAGTATAAAGACATTTTTATCTTTTTAATATGTGATGATTTGACGTCGGTTTCATTGAATGGCCGTCTATAACAAATCTACATGTTTGTGACTTTTCTTTCAATTTATGTAGAACTATGAACTATACGGATAATGATATGTTTGAAAACTTTACATTATTTTTCTTTTTGAAAAAAGTTTACTATTATTTTTTCAAATGGATATAGTTAGTTTGATCAATATGGTGAGATACGTTATGTGTCACTTTCCACACGTAACCAATTATGTATTTAGATAAACATTATCCTCTCTCTTATTGCTTTTTGTTAGTATTTTAATCACTATATGATTAAAGCTTTGTCCCTATTTTTTTTTCTTCATGTTTACATGCTTTGATAACTTCGAGATCTTAAAATATATCTATAAGTTAAGTTATTGAACTTTTGAAAATATACATTAGAAAAGCTTCGTTACTTAATTATTTTGCCTTTTATTTTAACGGTTAAAAAATAAGCGTACGAAACTCCTTTTACGTGTCTATGGTTTTAACCTAAGTTAAGTTTGAAAAACTAAAAAATGTTGGTTCCGTTGGGTAACTATTTGTTTTTTAAAAATTAAACTTATAAACACTACTTTTATTTTCAAATTTCTTTCTTTGTTATAATTTACAACTTCTTTTCAAAGGTTTAAAAAATCAAGCAACCAAGAATTCACCATTGTAGTTCAGAAAATGCAAATTATTGTAAAAAAATTGAGAGAAAATATGATTAATTTTCAAAAGCCAAAACAAAAAACCGAAATGGTTTAAAAAATGAGAACTAGTTTTTTTTTCTTTTCTCTTTTTTATATTTGAAAAGTCTTTTCAATGATATAAAACGCTTTTAGAAGTTAGTATAATATTGGAGGAAGAATACAAATAGTCACTTATGTGTTTACCCTTTTTTTCAATATGACTTTGACGGTCATCTTATTTTAACATTCAACTTTTCCTATCATGTATATGATTTGTAGTTGACGAATGTTTCTTTACTTGTTTAGTAAATGAGATGATGAAAGCTCTATTTGAGATTAAGAGTAATGAAAGATAGTGATTGAAAACTTTATTATATTAAAAAAAATGTTAGTTAGATTGATACGGTGATCCATGTATATGTCCTTTTCGATTTCCAATTAATTTATTGTTTTTTATAGACCTAATTTTTTCCTTTTGTTTTTTAGGAAAGGAAATCAACCGAGGGCAAAGGAAAGTAAAGATGAGAAGAAGCTTTTCTCTTTCAATATCTTAGCCGTCAAAGAGTGAACCTAGACATTATTAAATCAAATGTCGAACGTTAGGTAAAAAAAGCGTCACTTGACTCGTATGCACATAAGGCTTAACCTCCTTGAAGAAAATAGAAAATACTAAACTTCAAAAAGATTCACGACGACCCTTATCTTTGTATGTAGAGTATAATACATATGCAAGTAGAGTATTGTAGATGTGAAAAGTGTTTTCAATAATTAAAGCGCATTTAGATGTTACAACCACATTGAAGGAAAACACTACAACAATTAATAATATGTTTATTTATTTATTTTAATGTACGTTAGAGTTAATCTAATTTTATCAATCAACGTAATCTTATTTTAGCAATCAAGGTTTCCAAGATGTCTATAATTTTGTTGTTGATAAATGCTTCTTTACTCATTTAGTGAATGAGATGGATGAAAGCTGAATTCAATTAGGAGTAATAAAACATAGTAATTGAAACTTTATTATCTTGAAAAGAAATTGTAAATGAATACGAAATTAGTTGATTGATATGGTGAGCCACGTATGTCTTCTTAAAGATCCAATTGTTCTTTTATCATTTCTGTTATTTTAGGCAACAAAAAATTGAAAACACAACCCAAGTGAAACAAACAAAAGCATGGAAAATAAAGAAGAAGAAATTTCCTCATACAATGCTTTAGCTACTAGGAAGAGGACTAGAATATTACTAGAAAACGCACAACATAAATAAGAAAGTACATCGTCCATTCCATACATATAAGACTCGGTCTCTAGATGAAAAAAAAATCTATAACGATAATATGAAGCAACTAAAAGCTAATCATGGTAAAATATCCATATGTTAGTTAGGTTTCAATACATTCTAGCTTGAATTAAAATATCTCAACGACTAATCTAGAGACTTTATATCTCTTATTTGAATTATAGTTGCAAACTCACCCAGATTATTATAATATATATTTGAAGAAAATAATTATAAGGTGGGAAATCAAATCTCCAAAACTTAGAAATATCATATTGATAATCAATGAGCTAAACTCACTTTGGCTTGTTCTTTTAATTTATAGGGAACCGATTAGAAGTTTTTTTTTTTTTTAAAGAAAAATTTATGGGAACCCAAAACAATTCACAAGCAGAATAATTTTAGCCAACCAAAGTTCTTCCTTGTTGATGTTGGAATCTAAAGCCCATTGGGCTTAGGTTTCGAGGCTCAGCTCAATACCCATGCCTTAGCTCTCACGTTTGATTGCGGCCCATCATTAAATATTATTTTATTTTCTATAAAGAAATTGAAAAAATATTTTAAGAAATATATATATTTTGTATTAAGTTTGATTTCCCAATGGTCAGTGAGTTTTTGTTTGTTTTTTTTTTGTTTTTTTTCAATATTTCGAGTCAGAGAATCGAATCTTTGACTTTGAGGTTAACAATATAAGTTTTAGATTAGTCTATCTGTGTTAGTTTTTCTTTTAAGTTACAAGTTGAATCTCTCTACCCACGAACTCATATAAAGTATGAAAAAAATGGAAAAAAAGCCCATATGAAACGCGCAATTCTTGTCATTGAAAGTAACACGTACTTGTCACATCCATTTGTCAAATAATTAAACATATTCACTAAGGATATTCAATTCTTTAAGATTAGGAAGCTTCATTAATCATTATACATTATTCATACTTAAATGATGCCTTCATCCTTATCATTTGTTAGACGAGTGAAGAAATATTAGTCACAGTGAAGTGAAGACAAGCGTAAATAACACACAAATAGACTATGACATTTTGTTCGTTATCATAATTCTAAAGCTTGCTATACTCTTATTTCAATATTTTGACTTACACACTAGAACTTACGTTGCAAACATCATGTCATTGAAATTCTATTTTGTCTAGTAAGTCAGCTTATCTCTAAGTCACAAATTTATTAAAAAATGTGTAACTTAGGAGTGAATTCTCTTTTTTCTATTTGTGATTCAACAATTAATGATGGTTTGAACCATCGATCTTTGGGATGATAAGTAAGTTTACCATTAACTAATCTATGAAAGCATTGACACGTATATACATACTCATATCATCTTAAATAAACAAAATCATGCATGTACCAAATGCATCTTTCCATGAAACGATGTGTAGTTTATCCATAAACTTGATTGTTTTTTAAAGTATCTTTTATCACCTAGTTATGTTATGGAAGTTGACCACTAACTATTATTGAGGCAATAAGATGACCCTTATCTAAAATATGATGGTTGAAAGTGACACACATAATAATAATGTATGTGTCTCTTAAGAAAATCCTATGGACCAATCTCATAGGAGCTTGTCTATGGTGTATAGGGGTTGAATGCAATAAAAGAACCTTTAAAGACGACGGAAGTCTTTGAATCACTCAAAGACATACATACTAATTCTTGTCTTTTTTTTACTACTAGATCAAGTCTCTTTTATGATTATAATGCAACTTGTATAATTCTCAATTGGATGACTTTCCTTTAGTATATCCTCTTCTCTAACCGTTAAATCTTTGTACTCTTTGATCTTGTGCGTTATATTAATTAATTAATGATATTCTTTTGGACTGGAGCGTAACAAAAATGTTAAGAATATGTCAACCTAGTTGAGATATCATACTGATCTCTCGACATTATAAAAAAATGTATATCTCATCCTATTGATCAACAAAAGTATCCATATAAATAAATACTTGATCTTTTCATCTAACTCATTTAATAGACAAGTAAGGAAGGTATTTATGAAAAGCAAATTGACACGTGATGATTGGTATGTATGTATATATTTAAATGCCTATATAAAAAGTAAGCCTTAAAGAATAAAAGGAGTGAGCAATTTGAAACACTTTTTTCAGACCTACATATACACCATGGAGTCTTGTTGCATACGAACATTTTTTTAATATCATCTTAACAATGTGTCTTACAAATGTGTTTCAGTCGTTAATTAAGCTGTATGTTATGCGTAAGTTTTGAGTTCACATCCAAATCGTAAGTTTTTGAGTTCAATTTCAATTTAGTTTTTATGTTTTTGAAATGGTACAATTTTATTTTTAATATTTGAGTTTTATGATAATTTAGTTCACTAGTTTGAAATTTTATTTATATTTTAACCTCAACTTTCCATTAAGTATTCACTCTCCTTCGTTAGGGTTACTATTTATGAATTAATTTGCATAATTATGAAATGAAATCTTAAATTAATTTTAACCAAGAAGAAAATTGAAATTAAATATGTTATAATCTTTTTAAAATAAACATTAACAGTAATGACTAAAAATGAGTAATTAGTGAAAAATTTAAAGTTATTAAAAGCGCAAATTTTGAAACATAAAGCTCAATACTTGAACCTCAAAGATAAAATTGCAATATCTTGAAACCTATGAACCACATTGAAACCAAACTCAAAACCTAAGAACTAAATGAATAAAAATCTAAAACCTAAAACTTAAAAACCAAAAGATCATTTCCTCTGCTTTAAAAATATTCTAAATCGTACCTAAAATATTTTTTGAAGGAAAAAAATTCAATTTTCCACCCTTAAACTTGTTCAATATAATAAAATCGAGAAGAAAATTTCTATAGAAAATATTTTATTATCATCATTATTTAAAATTTAAATCTTAAAGAATTTTCAAGAGATAAAGTAACTGAAGAATATACATGGAAACTTAAATTCACACACGAGGTATTTAGTTCACAAGATAGTAACATACAAATCCAACTTCAAGAAATTTGAACCATATACAAATAGTTTGTTTCTAACATACTCTCAAATTTATATGCTATCCAAAAATAACCCGAGTAATTAAAAAAAAACTAAAAACTTTGTTACAGTCACATCACATCAGCATAATCAATATGCAAAGAAAAAATTTCAAGACTCTTTTAGGTTGCATGAGTTGGAATGACATGGAAATGCCTTCTCCTTCTTATCCACATTACTACATACCAATTCCAAAGGAAGTTCTATCCATATTTTGTTATGTTTTGAAAGCAACAAGACAACTCCTCCATTAATCAATTGCCAATTTGAAATGTGGCTCCACCCTTTAACCGACACGTCAGGCCCCTCTTTTTTCATTCACTATTATCACCATGTCCTTACCCTTAAAGTTAAGAGAATCTGCAAAATATGCATTCAAATCACTAAAAACATGGTTTCATGCGGTAAATATCGGATCTTTTAGTGGTTGAGAAGATTTAGGTTTAAAAACCGACTGGGGGGAACACCTTTTACATTTAGAAATACTTATTTGAACACTTGACTTAAACATACTTTGAAATTGTTGTAGAATAATTTATGATAATTGTGTTTTTAGAAAAATCAAAGGTGAGAAGTAAAATAGTATTGGGTAACGTTTTCTTTTAAATTTCATAACCATTGAAAGTATACATACAGTGTGAGAAGACCCCAATGATATCAATATCAAAAAGTATGTCATGGATATAGCGTCTATAAAATTTAACTGAAACATGTACTGCATGAGTACTAATATTGACCCTAATGATACCAATAGGAGGATCCTAGATCACACTTTGATCCATCTAAATGAAAATGCATCAAATAATGTAGATACAATATAGAGTTTCATTTCTACACGGAGCGTTATGATCTCCATGTATATTTTAGCTATAGGGTGTGATTAAAATATAATATTATAGATATAAATTTCAAACATATGGTCCCATGAATATTTTAATGATAGGGTGTGATTAAAATACATTAGTATAGATATAAAGTTCAAATACTAGTTGATCAATGCTCTTTTTGGCGTAGAGCTTTGCTCTTATACTAAATTTGTTTTATTAATCTGTTTATTAAGATTTAATCCTTCACTTTTTATTTTGTAACAATATTTTCTTTAGACTCATCATTTACAAATACAACTACCACTATCTCCTCAACTATATCCAGTCTTCTCAACTATATGATATTATTCACTTAAGGTAGACTTTTGGATAAAAAACTTATATATCCATGATCACACCCTTTGCACCTAACAATCATTCCTTGTTTACTTGTTGAGTCTAATATTAAACTTCGAAAAGACTAGAATTGTTCTTTAACTAAATTTGAATCCAATACAGTTACCTAAAAAATGTGCCAATTTGCAAGATGGTAGTTGAAAAATGATATGGACAGCATTTTCCTCAAGAAGTCAGTGAAATGGCCCCACACTTCTCTTTCT
>JBBPDI010000009.1:2482670-2499967 GCA_037974545.1 Cucumis variabilis | reverse complement strand
CACTTAGGTGCATCCCTGTGCTGCATTTATCTTTGTGCATTCTAGGCTGTAACTATCTTTATACATCTCACTATATTGTCCAATTATAATCTATCACGTTATAATTTATTATCTTTTTTTGTGAAATATTTTATATTGTTTTTTGCGTGGAATGAAAGTGAGATTCATAAAGATGAGCAGATGGATCTCTATCTTGGGATGCACCCAAAAATTGCTCAATTAGACTTTCTACCTTATCTTGAGTTTCTTGCATTGAACTTTTACTGATCATGTGAAAATGGGAAATTCTTGCTGAAAATGAAATGCTCATGCATAACATCGATAAAAATCTGAACACGAAATCGATTATACCTCATTGAAACCTGATTTATTCAAACAATTTTTGGCAAAAGTTGACGACTTACTGTATTAATAGTTGGTTTCTACAACATATGTTTTGCAGGAGAAATGGTCGAAGAATCTCTACATCGCATCGATATGTTATGGACGGACGGTTTGCTAATTTATGATTCATGAACAGTGTAATTTGTATGTATATTCTGGCAATGCCCCAGCAGGAGAGGGGGCAAAAAGTGAACAGAACAAACCTTTTTTTTTTTAGAAATGTGGAAGCTGAGAGAGTTGGGTTGATTCAAGATGTAGGATTTGAGAGAGAGGAGGGGGGATGAGGGGAAATGGTGGAGAAGAGAATATGAATTATATTTTTAATTCTATTCTCATGGGTTTGAAAATGCAACGCGTCTCCATTCCATTAGTTAAAAAACTTGTAATGGTGGTGGAAAGCAATGGAAGGGAGGATGGATTGTGATGGAAAGGGCAAGAGAAACAAAGAATGTTTGTGGAGAGGTACTTCTTGCATTTGTGGCCAAAATTATGGCATAATGCCACACCACCATAATGGGATTCTAAATTGAAAAAATGAAACAAAGAAAAAGAAAAAGAAAAGGAGACGAGTTTTGTACAACTTGATTGCAACCTCTCTAGTCTTTTACCATGTAAAGTCTTCAAAATTAACATTAAAAAAATTGAGCTTCTCATTCTTCTATCCAATATTTGATCAAGCCATTTTTAACACTGGTTAATCCAATTCTTGCTCATTTATTTTACAAGGATACTTTGAAATTCTAGGGACGAGGATAACGATACCTGCGATAGTATTGTATTTTCTTGGGTTATGTTTGCTGTTCTAATGATATCAAGTCCTATACATATGTAATATGTAACGTTAACATATCAAATCTTTAAAATCTAGAAACTTATAATAAGGAGTAATATCATTAGTTTGAAAAGTAAGGATTTGGGTTGATCTAAAAATTATCCATTTGGGATTGGATTTCAAGGTAGGAAAATCGTATGAATGGCTACTAAGAACTATTTCAAGGAATTATTTAAAAATGTTGTAAAAATATGAAAGTTTTTTAAATGTTGAATTAGTTGAGAAGTAAAAAAGGATAAGTAAGGAGGTTACCAAATCAGTTTGGAAGAAAAGAAAATTAGGACTAATTCCATCTTAGAGGGTAATCAATAATTTATTGGCGTGATTAGGCATGGTTAATGGTTTGATTGTTGCACGTGCTTTATGTTTATGTTTAAAAATAAAAAGTTTAACAAGCTTTTAGTTACGCAGTTTGTTTGGTTTACTGACTTGTGTTGAGTTCTTAAGCTTGCTCAACCATTTGACTCATTGAGGGGTTGTTTGGGCTCTAGTTTGTTGACTTGTTCGGAGGAAGTATTACCATAACACTACTTCAGGGTTTCGTAACCCCTGTCATAAACAGGAGTCTCACACTTTCTTTTTTGCATTCTCAATCCTCCTCAACTTCCCTATAACACTACCTCTTTCTCCCCCTTGAGTTTGCCGTAATCCCTCTCCAAATCTCTCTTAGTTCGATCTCAATCCCTCCTTTCCTCGTTGTTTTGCTTCGTCTTTCACCGTTTTGAAGGTTGGTTTTCGCATTTCCCCTTTCGAAGTTTGTTTTTTGTTTTTCCCCATTTCAAAAGTTGGTTTTACGTCTTTTCCTGTTTCGAAGATTGGTTCCCTTCTCCCCATTCATCGTTGAATCCATCTTCAACTTTCCCGTGTCCAAGATTTCTTATTGAGTCATCCAACCCCTCGTCCCTATCCTTGGGGAACCCTTACTTTTTTTTCCCCAACCACAGATCTGAGATGAGTTTGGGTTTCATTGATGGAAGCGTTTAAAGTTGTTGCCTAAAGAACCCTTCACCGTTCATTTTTGGGTTTCATTGAATAGCTTCGTTTCCACGATTGAGGCCTTTGAAACCCTTCTGGTTTGTTGTATGACTGGTATTCTAGTCTTGCTGCTTGGACTTTTCCTTGCCGCTCAGACTTCGTCTTTACTGAGAATTGATAGATGCTACATCTAGAGTGACAGTGGATCGTTCCGTGCAAGGTAGGGATGGAGGTCAACATTTTCACTATTTTTTAAATTGCCGATGGTGAGGTCCTTTGAACTGAGCATTTTCTGATTTTTTTACATACATTTGTTATTTTTCCATGCTCATTTTATGTTCTATGAATTCGTTACGTTTGGATTATTGTTCGGTTTTCATATTTACATGCCTATGTTGTTCTCTTCTTGTGTTCATCTTTGACTACACAACCTACATTTTCTGATGCTGCTATAATGACTTCCTATTTTCGTAATTTTTATGCCATTCCTCATGCTTCTGTCTTTTAATACCCGTGCATACCATTTGATAAACTATTTTCGTAATATTTTTTCTCCCTTATTGATGCTTCTGTCTCTTCATATTTGTGCATACTCATCCTATATTTTTTGTGGTAGGACTGGTGAATTAGGGTTTTGACTATCTTTTCTGTTTGTGAGATATGTCCCTTCTCCTCTGCTTTGTGTTGTCTGCTGTCATTATCACAGTGCTTGTTCAAATTTGTTTGTTTAGGGGTCTTGAATGCATCATTAATTTAGCCCATCCCCATCTATATATACATGCTCCTACATTTTGCCTTTTGTGTGCCTCCTTCCTTGTTTCTCACCCTACAACTTCCTTTCCATCTTATTTGGTATTTTACTAATGTATTCATTCCATTTATGTTTTCTTTTCCTTTCATGATCTGTTATTATGCAGTCAAGTTAATGGAGTTTTGTATGTCTGTGAATGCATCCATTCCTTTGCGTGTACGAAGAAGTATGAAAATGTATCCCTTTTTTTCCAAAGTCCATGTTCTTCCTTATAATTTGCCACGTCGCTGTCATTTTCTCTTCAAATGCTAGTTTGCAAATCATCTCTTCTTCTGTAGTGTCAATGATTTCTTTGCAATCCAATGTAGGACATTTTTTTCATTACTTGTCGTAGCCATGTGCCTGAGACGACACAGAGCGACCAACGAGTTAGTTTTAAAAGAAAATAGGAGTTGCCACCAAACTTTTTTACGGTGTGATTGGACACCGAAACAAAGTAAACAATTTTTTTTAAAAATGGTGTTCAGAGTCATTTGTGTATGGAGAAGGTATTAGCACCACACAACACCCAATTAAAAAAAATGGTGGCCAAATTTTAAATCTTAAATTGAAATTATTTTTTTAATTTATTTTAAAACTAATGTCTTATTTTATCCTTTATTATTCCAATATTTGAAACAATGATCTCATAAAATAAGTGTAATAATATGAGATTTAAAATGAGAAATTATTACAATTCCTCAAAAACTATCATAGGATAGTCTTTGAATAAAGATTTTTCTTTAAACATCAATTTTTGTTCGGATCAAATCTTAGACTTCCAAAGATATTGATCACTCATCTAAAAAATTCTAGAAAATCGGATCATCAAATTTTCTAAATTTCATCATAAGATTTTATTTAAAGAAAATAGTTAAGTTATTAGAAAAGATTGATTTAGGAAATCTTATGAAATCATACGTTAACTTTTGAAGGTTTTGAAAAGCATAAAATAATTTATAAGAATTTTAAATGATTAAAAATAATTTTTATTTTAAAACATAAGAATTTTAAATTGCAAGAATTTTAAAACATTAAAGTTTTAAATACAAAGAGTTACATTTAATTGTATCTAGCAATATAATTATTATGATAGTAACGTGAATAAATAAAAGAACAGAAACATAATAATAATAAATAAAATAAGGATAGTAACGTGAATAAGTAAAAGAACAGAAACATAATAATAATAAATAAAATAAGGATAAAAAAGGAATGTATAAATAAAGAAAGAAAAAAAAATAGCAGACAGGTATAAAAGAAATGAAAAAACTAACGATAACCAAAATAATAAGAATGATAATAATTATAATTATAATTATAATTGTAATTATTATTATTAATAATAATCATAATAAAAATAATAATAAATAAAAAAGAAAAAAAGGAATAGTAATAGTAATAAAATAAAAAGGTTCCAAATTATAGATTCGAGGTATACACAAACTTTCGGGGTATACACAAACTTTTCTTAAAGAATTTTTTCTCTAAGAAACTTTCTTTTCCAAATGACAAAAGGTCCCTAGATCTGTGTATACCACAAATTAGAAAAAATTAATAAGAATAAAATCAAAATTGGATATTATGTTAATAAAATAAATTTTTATTTTTTAAAAATAAATTAAATGAAATATTTTGAGATTTTGTGAAAAATAAATTAATAAATCAAATGGATATTAAAGGATTTTTTTTAAAAAAAATAAACTGATTTATTTTTATTTCCTAAAATGATAAAAATAAAATATTATAAGATATTATGTTATTACTATTTTTTTTATATTTTTAAAAACAAACAAATAGATAAGTTTAGCCATTATTACTAATATTATTATTTTTTTAAAAAAATATGTGTAGGATAAAAATAGGTGGCTACAACATGGCTCCCTTCATGCATCATTGTAGAAGTAGAAGGTGGACGAAGTTGTAGCCACTAACTCATCAAAGTAAAATATTTTAGATAAATTACCAACATCAAGAACCAAGGATAAGACAAACGTCTCATGACACAGAATAAACAAGTTGGAGGTCAGGGATAAAACAAACGTCATCATGGCAACATAGTGTTGAGGACCAGAGACAAAACAAGCACCTCATGACAAAAGAATAAATAAGTCGGAGGCCAAGGATAAAACAAGCGCCTCATGACAAAAAAAATAAACAAGCAAGCGTCATTGCAACAACGAGTGTCAAAGGCTAGAGATAAAACAAGAGCCTCATGACAAAAGAATAAATAAGCTGGATGCTAAGGATAAAACAAGTGTCATCACAGCAACAGGATGTCAAGAGCCAAGGATAAAACAAACGCCTCATGACAAAAGAAGAAATAAACTGGAGGCTAGACATAAAACAAGCACCATTACAACAACAGGGTGTCAAGGACTAGGGGTAAAACAAGCGTCTCATGACAAAAGAATAAATAAGCAGGAGTCCAGGGATAAAACAAGTACCATCACAACAAAAAGTGTCAAGGGCTAGGGAGATCACATGACAAAAAGAGAGTTGGAGGCTAGGGATAAACAAGCACCATCACAACTAAAATCAAATTGATAAATGTCATTCATGAATGCTTGTATGCATGTATATGCTTACTAAGACATGCTTATTCTAATAGTTTTCTTTTTTCAAACATTCTTTAGATTCTTTTCAAAAGAAGAAAACAAGTGAGAGCATACAAAATAAGTGGTTTACTTTTTCATAAAAACTGATAATTAGGTATCATGATCTTAAGCTGTAATCTGCCTGCTAGTTTACCTTGAAAATCTCCTTGGAGTGATATTTACCAAATAAAACATCATCTCTAGTCCTTGAGACCGATGGTAATAAGTAGGTCGATAAAAGAAAGCGATCATGTAACTTAGATCTTGATCTTAAAGTCCTTCCTTAGACTTTAAACTCTTCATAAATGATGAAATTTAAAGGCTCTCATAGTCTCTAAAGCGAGGGAATCTTCTTCGAAAATGACCCTCTCCTGTAAATAATGATGACAAACGTATTGTGCTTTGCGATGAAGTCTTACTCAGATGGATGATACTTGGACTTCGACAGAAAAAGCTAGTTTCACCTTATATATTAAATAAGGGGAGACGCCCCCAAATGATCTTTGATAAAAATAGGAAACTCCTACTGATCCATTTTATGAGCAACAACAATGATGATTATCAGATATCCTGCAAACATAGTCATTTAAAGATTTTGGCTTACTAGCTCAACAATCCTTTAAATTCTATATTAGAATGGATTCCTTATCCTATACCAAATAAAAAGGACTTGATAAATCGAATACAAAATGCCGTAATTTTTTCAAAATTTGATATGAAATCTGGATTTTGGCAAATACAAATTGCTGAGAAAGACAAATATGAAATCGTTTTTAATGTTCCATTTGAACAATATGAATGGAATGTAATACCATTTGGTCTAAAAAATGCTCCCTCTGAAATCCAAAATATAATGAACGACATTTTTAATCCATACCAAGAATTTGCAATTGTTTACATTGATGATGTCTTAATATTTTCTCAATCCATAGAACAACACTTTAAATATTTAAGAATTTTTCATAAGATAATTAAAAAAAATGGTTTGGTCGTTTCTCTACCCAAAATAAAATTATTTCAGCAAAAAATTAGATTTTTAGGCTACAACATCTTCCAAGAAAAAATAAAATCAATTCAAAGATCAATTGAGTTTGCTAACAAATTCCCAGATGAAATCACTAATAAAAATCAATTGCAAAGATTTCTAGGATGTTTAAATTATATTTCAGATTTTATTCCAAATCTAAAACAAATTTGTGAACCATTATATCTACGACTTAGGAAAATACCTCCTCCATGGACTCACGAGCACACATGCATTATTAAATCCATTAAAAGTCTTGTCAAAAGTCTTCCTTGTTTAACCATTATCAACCCACATGCATCATTCATTGTAGAAACAGATGCATCAGGCATAGAATATAGTGGCATTCTCAAACAATCCATCAATGGTCAAGAGCAATTAGTTAGATATCATTCGGGTATCTGGCTAGGAGCTCAAGAAAATTATTCAACTATTACAAAGGAAATTTTATCAATTGTTTTATGCACAAACAAATTTTAAAATGATTTGATAAATAAAAGCTTTTTAATACGTGTTGATTGTAAAGCTGCAACAGATGTTTTACAAAGGGACGTTAAAAACTTAGTTCTAGATAAATTTTTGCCAAATGACAAGCAATACTTTCTTGTTTTGATTTCAAAATAGAGGCTATAAAAGGCAATACCAACTCTCTTTCTGATTATCTCACTAGAGAATTTCTACAAGACAAAAGAGAGAAAGAGAGTGAAAAGGAAAAATAGAGAACAATGAAAGGAGAGAAGAAAGAAAAGGATGCGAATGAGAAAAAGCAACAAGCTACTCTCCCTCAAACTAAAACTTCTTACTCATAAGCATATCAATTTACTCAAGCGAAATCCTTACAATCAATAAGGATAAAAAGGGGAAAAGACCTCAACAATTACATCATCCAACAGGTTTCAAATTTTGGGATCTTCTATCCCTTCAACATCTTCTGCCTTAATCATCAACCCTTTTTCAATGAAGCTTTTGGGATCTTCCATCCCTTCAAGGTCTTCTACTGTAATAATCAATCTCTCTAGAATCAAAACAGAGAAGTCATCTACTTCTACTACATATGCTCAAGACATTACTAAACCACATTCCTAAAATTCCAAAATTATTCCATCAAGAACAATACATTACTATATTTCATCTTACCACAATAAAACTCAAACTTCTTTATCACAATCCTAGAACCCGAATATTTTGCAAATTCTGTATTCGAAACGATCCAAAAGACATTTCCATCAAATTTTCATTTCATTCCAAACCATCCTCATAAAACCCGTATATTTTATGAATATATTCTGGTGGATACCGATTCGATTGAAATTACTCACACCAGAAATAAAGAAGACCCTACCAAAATAGCTTTTTCAAAAATCAAAATTTTGCGGGTCCTAACTCCAACCAAATAGAATCAAAGTATTTACACTGAAAAACGATTTTCACATTAATTCCTTCCTCAAAACTATTCCTATATCAATTATCAACAAGCCTGGTACAATGTATTTTGGCTAAATAATAACTTTAATCATTCCTAGTTCATTATATATGACAAAACTTGTATTCAAAATTTTTCATTATGGTTTAATGATTTCTGGGATACTTTTGGCCTAAATGAGGCTATTCTACTATATCCAATTTTAGAAAGCCTTTCTTCTTCAACAATATTTTTTCAAATGCATTTTTATCAAATCCTACATTTTTCAAATTATTTTCATATCGCTTGGATTTTCTATTAGAATTACTCCATCACAGAAACCAATGATATCTTCCGCCTTTTTCACACATATTGAATTAAATGGTGGAAAAAATTCAACACAGCAATCGCCTAAAAAAATATAGTGGAAAGATGGTTTTCCATATATTCTTAGAATATGAAGCCAAATCTGCAAAAAAGCCAACAATTTTTAGCCTAGAAAGCAAAGTTAATGGTCGTCATGACTCAAGTTACAAATGAAGATGAACTCAATATTATTATTCGACATATTTCATCTCCATCTGCCATGAGTCAAGAAGAAAGCATTTCTAATGTTCTTGAAGAAGAAGATCAAGATGATTTTGCCAACTTCTTCAATCATATCCATACTCAGACAAAACTAACCGATCAACACAAAATCTGAAGACAAAATTCAAATCCCTATGAAGAGATTATTTTTCTTCAAAGTATGTGACGTGTTAATTTTACTTTAAAGTATGTGTCGTGTCTTGTACAAAAATAATGAACGTGTCATGTAATTTTGCTTTGAAAGTGTGTGTTTACGTGTCCTGTAAAATAGAGATATGTCTTGTAAAAGTATGAACGTATCATGTAAAATAGAGTGCATAATAAAGTTTGAACTTCTATCATGTGTATAAAATTAAAAAGAGTTCAGAAGAAATAGGGAATCATCTTTTGGAATAACTTGTACTGTGATATTTAAATAAAAGTTCTAAAATTCTCTCTACACTAGGTTGTTTCAATCTTCTAGTTATTTCCAAGTAAGTCTTTGTTACAAAGTTTCTAATAATTTAATCATCTTTTATTATTAATTTATATCTTCTTTTCCATAACCAACTATTATTCTATTTCTCTTTTTCATAACATATATTTAACTATATATTTCCACATTTTTTCATAACATTTATTTCACACCCTCTTTTTCATAAAACTACATTAGTCTTTCATGCCAATCATGCAATTTTCTCAAATTACCATAAACATGCCACATTTTTCTTATTCATTACACATTAACATGCCACATGCCCACATCTCTATTTCTCGTCACCTCATACTTTCTCGCTACACCCCACTATCCTATTATGCATGCATCTATCTATCTATCTATCTATCTATATATATATAATTATATTATATTATATTATATTTGCTACCTTAAAATGCTTCAATATTAAATCCAAATGGAGAAAATAGTGGAAGAATCTGAAAAATGCAAAAAAAATAAAAAGAGAAAAAAAAACTAATTCCCTATAAACCAGAAACTATGGAGCAACCTTCAGAATTTAGCCTGACTTTTATTTTTAACCCGTCCTTTTCATTATTAATGGATTCCCAAATTGTCCATAGAAGCCATTTCTTTTTATTTTATTTTAAATCCCTCTTCTTTACTAATAATGAATGTGTCTATTTATCGATTAATTAATTTATTATTTCAATATAAATATGGTACGAAGATTGAACCATCTCTAAGTACGTGGTCATTAAAATATCACTAAATCAAACTTGTTTTGACATTGTTATTGTTATTATGTGTTAGTGAATGCTTATCCTTTATGTAATTACACTTTGTTAATTTGTTACACTACTCGTCAACTAATTAGTTTAAGGGACAAATGTAAATATAGTAACCAAATTCAAAATATTATCATATATATCAATATATAATAAAGTGTAATAATGATAGTAGTCTATCATTAATAGGTTATGATTGAATATCTTTTGTGGATTATCACTAATATACTTTTTCGACAATAAAAATGGATAAATTTTGTTATATTTATTTATTTATTTAAAAATATTGTTATACAGTTCATTATTGTCTTTAAAATAATTATTTGTTACCATTACCCTTAATTCATATCTCAGCCATTCTTTGTCATAAATTTACACTTGTAATCCTTAAAATGATGGTAACAATTTCATCTATATTCAATAAAACACTTTATACCACAAATAGTTTTCTCAAATGTTTCACGGTTTATTAAAATAACATTTTAGTCTTTATATTTTTAATTTTAATTATTGTATTTTTAATAAAACTTAAAAACTAATTGTGATCAAAGTTTTGTAAATAAATTTAAAATTTATTTAAAATCATGAATTAAATTCAAAATATACTAAAATACAAAAATGAAAAATGAAAATATTAAAAGAAAACATATTCATTTCTTCGTTGTAAACTACGTAAGAAATCTAAATATACTATTAATCAATCGACTAAACGATAATAAATACGAATTTATTTGTCTCACTCTATCAATCACATGATATGAAGTAGAGAGAGATAGAGAGAAAAGCAAAATATGAAGAGAGAGAGATAGGGCCAAGTTTAGAAAGAGAAAAAGATAAAGGAAACAAAGAAAATATTTGGAAGAAAGTGAGATAATGTAAAGTTTGGAGGAATAGAGTCATTTTCATGTCTTTCCCTCCAACCATACACACAACCAATGCGAGTGATTAATAATCCCCAAACGTAGCCTTATTTTCTATCATTAATATTCTCTTCTTTTTTTTTTTCTTTTTAATTTACACACTAAAAATAAAATCTTTCTTTTTCGTTCTTATATTTAGATTTCGAGTGTAGTTTCTGCTCACCTTGAATTGAGGATCATTTTAAAATTATAATAACCACTTTTTATTACATGCAGTAAATACTATTTCAAATTTCTCATTTGCTTCAATTTTTATTATTTTACTACAGTATTCAGTTTTTTATTTATTATTTAATTCAATGTTTACTATATTCTTTTTAAATTAAAATTGTTTAAATCTTAAACACATACTATTATAACTCACTTATATAAACCGAGACTATAATAATAACCATCTCCTTTTCCAAATGCTTACTAGGTTTTTAAGAGTTACAGTTCTTTTTCCATAAAATTTGAGTTTAATTTTTATTTAAATCTCCTAGCTTCAAAATAGTACGTAGCTTAATTTTATGTTTGAATTTTAGATGTAGTTTTTATTTGTTTCTTAATTAAATTATAAAGTTTTACATTTTTATCTTTTGAGTTTTCAATAATGCTCATATTTGTTTTTGCTTTAACTTTTGATAAACTATTCTAATGGAACATTTTAAAAATGTAAAACTTAAAAGACTCAAAAGTAAAAATGTACTGTTTTGAATTCTAAGAGCCAATTGAAAATGAAATTTGAAACTCTAAGGCAAAAGCTTAATCTTTTTGAAAGCTAATAACCAAATAAAAATTAGATCCAAATTTTATAGAACATAAAGTTATTTTTCTTGGAAAAAGTAGAATCTTATCTTCCAATTTATCATGTGGTAAATTTATTGCATGGAATCGATTTGTCTAAAAGAAAAAAAAAACTTTCAATTTCGTATAGTTAAAACCTAGATTTTTGTCACATTTATCAAACCATGATGACAATTTGTGTGATTTAGTGATGAAATTTTATTGGTGGATCAATAATTGAAAATTTGTGTAATCTAGTAATGAAATTTTATTGGTGGATCAATAATTGTATGGTCTGTTTGGAAAGGGAAAAATATTTTTTAAAAAACTTATTTTTGTGAAAATTATTTAAAATATACTTAAAAAAATTATTTTGAGTAGTTTCCAAACACTTTAATATTTTTCAAAATAACTTATTTTTTAAACTAAATACTTGAAAATATAATCCAAACACACCAGTAATGAGCTTTGAATAACAAATGTAATTTTATTGCTTTTCATCACGTTTACTTAACATTATGGATTTTCTCAAATTTATTGACCTTTATCTTTACCTCTGAGGGTCAAGCGATAATGGTAGCAGTGACAGTAAATATGTTAAAGTTGATCATTTTTAGCTAAAATAGTAACAATAATGGTAGTCGTAACGATAGAGATAAAGATACAATAATGTAACTTTCAAACACAATTGGATTGGGTATTCTCATTTATAAGTTAACAAGTTTCCAAACACAAGTAAGCCCCACAAATATTAGTATGAGTGAGAACACAAATAAACAACACCAAATGTAATCAAATGGGACTCACGTTCTTATTATCATTGATATAGTGTCTTCATTAAGGTAAATGTGACCATAGTTCAATATTAAAATGTTCTACTTATCTATTTAATTTTCGCTAATTCAACCTCTAATTTTTAAAACAAATAATGCCAAAGTCTTTGTAAGCTCAATAATTTCAATCACATCATGCTATTCACAAATTTACCATAGCTCAACAAACAACAATGCAAGTTGAGGATCAAGTGTCCTGTGGTTGAAATCTTCTTATTGTTGAGAATTCTCCGCTCGAAAAACCAATAGATCTCACGATACTCTTTATAAAATAGATAAAACTAGCTTTTCATATTATCAATTAGTTTTTGGATGAAACTCGTTACTATCAAAATATTAAAACCAGCTATTTGTACTAAAATAAACTATTCACAAATTTAAGTTTGATTAATACATAAATTCATTAACCATAATTACTAAATAAATTTCTACATAAAAACAAGGTATAATATATTTTTCTTTGATACTCATTCAACAGTATCATACATATATGTTTTATAATTCATTGAAAACATATGATAATATGTTTTTTTTTATCATAGACTAAAAAATTACCTACAACACTTTTTTTAGTGTTTTTAGGACGAACAAGGTCACAAAAGACTGACCAAACAAATTACACAAGGAAATCACAAGATAAGGCCATAGAAACCACTCGGTGTAAGGATCCAGAGTAGAAAGAATTGCAGACTTCTAATCATTCAAAACCTTACTATGCGCAACAGAGTGCGCCAAACAATTTTCATTGAGGGGAACATGAGAAAATGAAACAACGCCCAACTTTTTGCCTCTATTCTTAGTCTCTCAAGAAAAATAAAAACTTCATAAAAGAATATACCAATAACATCATCGTTCAACACTTCTTCAAATTAAACATTAAAATGGTAACATATCGAAAAGAAAAAAAAAAAAAAGCATTTTGACAAATTTTAGAACCTTTGTTTTTTTTTTCTTTTATTTTGGCAAAATATTTATACTAACAATTTTTAAAATGGAAAAAGCTCACAGACCCACAATGGAAAATACAAAAAATGTTCCCACCAACAAGGCGATTAATTTGACACCCACGGACGTAATATATTTGGTAACCAAGATCGTTTAGATTTGATTATTGTTGGTACACGATCATCATCTCGACGGTCGTGTAACAATTTCAAAAACAAAATAAAATTTATATTCGTTATATTTGGTGCACGATTTTGAACAACAAAAACGAGAAAAAGACTAATAGATAGAAATGAAAGACAAACTTGAAATATTAAAAAAAAATAACTGACTTTATAGACTTTTTAATTTTGTTATAAGTATTTTGTTATATTTATAAAAAATTATCTTAATAAAAAATAAAAATAGAATGGTTGTATGAGATATATAAATTTGGATTTTTATTTATGATGCGTAGGACTTCCCCATGTTCCATACTCTTCCCTTTGTCTCACGTTTCAAGACAAAATGCGGCCTCACGCTCTCCATTTTCTTCCTCCCACTTGTCCTTTCAAACATTTTCTTTTCTTTTCCTCTAGAAAAAACTTCTATACTTTTCGTTTTCTAATTTACTTTTAAATACAGTACAAACGAATTAAAATATACACCACGTTAACTCTAGAGGCATTTTCTTTTGTCATTTCGTTATAATAGGTGAATGTGGCATTAGGCTCATTAGTGGTCTAAGTAAAATCTTGCCCTTAGGTTGTTTGGTAGTTTAATGATGAATTGATTTTAGCTTTTTTTTTAGTTTTTTTCTTCTTTCAAGATAATTAGTTAATTAGGATGGTGTTATTTCTTATTATCTTTTGCAATTTATATGTTGAGTTGCATGTTAATAATATTTAAATAAAGATTGATCGTTTTTATCTTTGTGAAGTGTTTGAATCTCAATTAGGTCAAATACTTAATTCTTTATCTTGAGAATTTTAATTTTAAAGCAATTCACATTTGACACTAAAAAATAAACAAACCTCTAAAATTTTACTCTCAAATACTATAATTTTAATTAAAAAAGAAACAAAATATTTTTCAATCCTCGCTAATCTCACGAGTCAACTCAAAAAATTAATTTCTAAGTAGATGGACAACCATGAATTGAACTCATGACCTCTTAGTTTGTTATTGAGATTATGTCTCCCTTTTTATCACTAGATCAACCTATAATAATATATTCTTTTTAATGTAATTACACAAACTCAAAAGCTCCATATCATTATTCATATATTTGCTCAAATTAAAATAAAAGCAAAAAAGAAAATATTTATTATTATTTTTTTTTTTGAAAGTTGAAGGATGGAAACATATAATTTAAACATTGATGTATATGGAATTTAAAAGGAACAAAAAATGGATGGCAAAGGAGTGGGGATGAGTATGGAAATACCTTATGTGTAGCATTAAATGCTCTTTTTCCCAAAATCTCTAATGTTCTTTCAACTTTATTACTATATATTCCAATATTCATATAAAATGTCAAAAACATTCTTGTCATAACCCACAACTTACCATTCACTTCTCATGCTTACTACTAATTTTGTATTTTTTTCCTCAAAATTAAAATTCTTTTTTACTTATAAATATGAATTTTTCATATACAATACATATTTTTCAGCATGATGATTTTGACATATTGCTTTGAATTAGGAAATTTGAAAATCTTTTCATCTCTAAAAGTTATTCAGTCATGAATTTACAACATGAAACATTATTTTAATAAAGTATACAAAATTGTTCGTCCAAGCATAGTTAAGTAAATAATGTCATATAAAAGTTGATCCTTCGACCCTCATCTTGATCTTGAGGATACATAGAAAATCGAATTTAAAAATCTAAAGGCACTGAATTTGTTTTATATGACTGGATATAATTTTTACACAGTGATTTCGAAATAATTTGAACTCAATTTAAAACATATTTTCAATTATTTTAAATCCTAATTTAATGGTAAGAATCATGTTTAAAAAGTGTAGAATCAAAGTTCAAACCATCATTTCAATTAAGAATTCAAAAATCATTTCTAAAAACCATAAGTTATGTTAGTTTTTAGATTGAAAACTAAAAATCATTTCTATTTGTTACTTCAAACTTTTGTTCATGTAATTCCATAAATCTTAATTTAGTCCCTTGTTGATTTTAATTTATTTAAAAAAATGCAATTACCTATTAGCATTTTTACTATATATAAGTTTGGAAATCAATATTTACATATCATATAATTCCCTTACTTGAAAATCATTATAATTTAACCAATTTAATTAAAAATTAATTTTGAGAACAAAGTTAATTAAAATTTAACTTATCGAAACTACATGGACTAGAGACTAAAATTGAATAAACAATCAAAACAAAACGTGTATTTTAACCTAAATTAATGTATGATATTATATCATTTATGGTTACACAACTAGCTAGCCTCTCTCATATATTATTCTAGTTTCATTAAAAATAATATCTTTATGATAGTCACCTCACATGTTGAATATATTATCTACTTTATAAAATTTAATTTCTTTTTTCCAGCTACCAACATCCATAAATTCTTAGGAACTCCGAATTATATATGCCACTTTAATACAAAATAAATGAAAATTTTAAAACTATTGAAAATATTTCAAAACATAACAAAATTTTAGATTTTATCAATGATAGACCCAATAGATACTAATAAGCTTCTATTAGTAATAAATATAAAATTTTGTTATATTTTGTAAATAAACATTTAGTTCATTTAGTTATATTTCAAAATTTCATGTACGATTCGTATGATATAGTATAATTTTTCTTTCGTATATATTTTAATAATATTGAACATTTGAAAATATTAAAATTAAAATTGAACAAATTTCAAAATACAGGAACTAAAAGTAGTATTATTTTAACATTTTAATAACTATTTTCTAATGACTTGAAAATCATATCATATGTATATTTTCCTCTCCATTGTTACACATTGTTCACTTTAAGGGTTTTTATTAGTAAACTTTTCTTTAAAGTACAAATTAAAGGAAGGAAACAAATATTAACCAATAGATAAAATCCCTAGCTTCCATACTAGTTAGTGATCTCTCATGTATTTGTTCAAATTTTCATATATAGGTGTCATAGTAGTGATCTCATACACAATATATCCAAGTTTAGCAAAATATACATAGATGAATTGGAATCACATTTGAATGAAAAAAATTATGATAATATGAAATCACACATAGTTAAAAAGCGTGTTTATAGGCTTTAATTTACAAAAATTAAAAAAAAAAAAAACTACATGGCTACCCAACAAGAGCTTATTTCCTTTTTAGTTTTCTAAAATTAAGTATTAAAACTTTTTCTATCTTTAAATTTCTTGTTTTGTTTGAATACTTTTATTTATATATATATATATATATATATTTCTTAGAATTGAGCTTGTTTTTGTTTTTGAAACTTGGGTAGTTCTTACACTTAAGATAAGTATGCAAATTATTGAGACATAATTTTCAAAAAATAAAAAAAACGAAAAAAATGAAATATTGTTACCAAATATAGTCTAAATAAGAAAAGATATTTATTACAATAAGGGCGTATCAACATATTAAACATATATGTACAAAAATAATTAATAAGTTCTTCAAAATAAACCCACTCAATTTTAACCTTCAAAGATTATTCCTTTCACAATTTAACACTATTCTTTATTTAGAAACACACAAGCATTTAAAATCTAAAAAAAACGAAATTGGGATAATTTGGATTATTATTTGTAGGGTTTCGGTTTCGGGTTTTGGATTTTCGGGTTTTAGACTTAGGGTTTCAGTTATTTAAAAAGGGCAAATATGGATGTGTGTTCCTTAGCCATCCAAATATTTTTTGGGTACAATAAAGGGAATGGAGAATTTTCTTTTTTTTTAATTTATATATACACACATATATATAAGTTGTAGAGAAGAAAGGGAAGAGATAGGGTTTTTGTTAGTGAAATGGGGTCTGTGTAGCAGAA
>JBBPDI010000009.1:2240647-2284025 GCA_037974545.1 Cucumis variabilis | reverse complement strand
AGACTGGAACCAGGGAATAGCCGCTTTTAGGTTGTAACACTGTTGATTTTAGTAAAACTGACTATTTTGTTTATAGATATCTAGTGTAACTTAATCTTAATCCTAAGCTAAGTATGAACTTCTTTTCACACGTAATTATCCTTAGATCTGCATAGGTAAGGACAACTCAATGGCGATGGCTCAATAAGCCTCCCATTTCAGGGGTAAGACTGAGTGAATAACTAAGGACATAGGGTGTAAGATAGAATTTACTCCTACCCACTCTAAGGTTAGTAGATAGGTTGTTCCCTTAAGGACTGAATCCAGGTCTGAACAAGGGACCCCACCCTTTCATTGACCAAAGAGGGATTCTTTATGGGTTGGACCTTAAACCAATTGTTCAATAGTGGATCAGTGGGACTTAAGGAGCAAAATATAATCTTGAGGGTAAAACGTTACTTTGACCTAGTCGAGGTTATGAACAAACTGTGAAAGATTAACTTACTTATCATTGTTATATCACATGGACACAAATATATCTATAGTGAGGGGAGTGCAACTACGGAACTTTAGTGGAATGACCCGTTAGTTAACGAAAGTTGATTAACTCGGTCTAAAGAGTTAAACCAGTTAATCTTGGATCATTGGAGCCTATGATCTATAGGTCCATTAGATTTTCCTACTAGCTCATAAGAAATCAACTTCGAACATTATGATGGAATAATTTGAATTATTCGAATTAGGTAAGAGAGAGAAACTGATGAATATATTTGATATAGTTGTCGGTTATAACTTAAGATAGAGCTTCATGTTTCAATGTGATTTAAATATTAAAAATATGAATATGGATTCATATTTGGAAGCTCGGAATTGATGAAAAATGTCAAAGTTGTAAAAAGTCAAAATGTTGACTTTTTGACTTTGAAAGTTCAAACTTCGACCGACTTTATATTCAAATATGATTTAAATTTTGGAAAAATGAATACGGATTCATACTCGGGAGGTCAACATTGGTCAAGACAAATAAAATGGTAAGAAGTCAAAATGTTGACTTTTGACTTTTTAAATGTCAAATTACCATATTACCCTTGGAAGCACATTGCATGTATTAACAAATGGCTTCATGCATGCGAGACACCTACTTGGTCATATGCCAAATGTGAAGATTGGAAGCTCACTACATGCAATTTTGCATGTAGTTGCTTATAAAAGGAGTGGATTAGCAAATGAATTTGAGTTAGTGTTTTTGGTTGAAATTGATTTTGTAATTTGGAATTGCAAAAATCAAACTAAAACTCCTTTTCTCTCCACAAGTTCTCAAAGCCAAGTTGTTCCTCCTAAATCCATCTCTCTCTATTGTTTCAACCGTTCGAGTCTCACAACTCGATTCTAAGTTTAGAAAATAGCTGATCAACACTAGTGGTAGTCCCAGCTTCAAATACGTGATGAGATTACAACAATAGAAAAGCATCAAAGGTGACTTTTTCTATTAACCGTAATATTGTTTCATTTTAGGATTGTAATGCATGTTAATCACTAAAGTGTTTAGTTGCAATTAGAGTAAAATCCAATCTTTATTCCACTGTAAATATCTACCGTTCCCATCAAAGTGCTATTGAATTAAAGTAAGCGACATGATGAGATTAGCTGGCAAGGAAGAAGGCCAGGAGAGGAGAGGTAAAAACTAGGCATTGGATATAGTTACGCGAGGAGAAGTGCATGCAGCTTAGTATGGTCGCAATGAGGTAGGCATTCTGTTGAGAAGTTGGATGTCTGTATGAGGTGATTGGACAACCCTCTGAGACGCAGTAAATGTTCTATGGCTTTTCGAGGAGAGAGTCAGATGATAAAGAGTTTAGCTTTTCCAATGAGATAAGATTGGCGTCTCAAGAAAAGTGTCTATTGGTAACTGACGTTAAGCTTACTTGTTAAGTTTGGGTTAGTTGCATAGTGCGGGAAAATGGAAGGGTGACATGTGTAAAATGTGGAAATGATCTATGGATGTGAAAGGTCACTATAAATAGGACCAAAGGCCGAAAGAAAAAAGGCATAAGATGTTAAATATTTTGGTAAATTGCCAAGAGAAAGTTTTGACTGTTGAACTGCTGATTGAAAGGAACCACAAGGTGAGGAGAGGAAGCTGAAAGTAGAGAAGGAAAAAGTGGAGGCTAAATATTTAGTGAGTGATTCTAATTATAAATGAAGGATTGTTTATGAGTGATTCTCACATGTAAAACTGTATTTCGATGAATGGTTTTCACATGTAAAGGGAACATCTCTTTGAATGGTTTTCATGAATGTTTGAAATATTATATTATGATATTTACTAGGGATGTAAAAATATAGGTTAAAACTCGAATAACTCGAACTACCCAACCCATATTATAAGGGTTGGGTTGGGTTAGGTTAAAAAATTTTAATTTTTCAGGTTGGGTTGGATCTCGGGTTGGAGGGTTGAAAAAATTGGTTCAACCCAACCCAACCCTAATCCCAGATAAATCGTGAGACATTGGTAAAGTAAATCCTAGGTCCAGGTGATGGGAGAATCCGATGTTCCAATGATGAGAAGTGAATGCGAGATGACTTGAACCGTGTAGAAATCACTGTGATGATTTTGGTTGTGTCTGATGCGATAAAAGTCTGTGATTATAATTGATGCAATGAGTAATATTTGTATGTGAAATGACATTGTTACAATTATTATATATGAAATTATTGTATTCCCCAAAGGTATTTCCTAAACTCATCACTCACTAAGTCATTGACTTATGTTTTAAGTTTTCCCTTCTCAGGTTGTTAGACATTGGAGCTATGAGACTTGTATTTAAATTAAATGGGTTAAGAGTCAAGATTTGACAAAGTATTTGAAGAAGGCATTTAGAATGAAGCTAGATGATAAGAAATAGGCATTTGAAGAGCATTGTGAGATAAAAAGACGACGAGGAAACCTAAGAACGCAGACTAAGTCTTATCCCAAACAAATGCTAAGCGATGAAAAGTAGGAATTTTTTTTAGAAATTTGCTAAGAATACTTAATGGGCCACATGTAGAAGTTTAAGCTAAACATGGTTAAGTTAAATTGTAAGCTTCCACATGCACCATTAAGAGCAAGAGCTGGTGAATTATTAAGAAGTTAAGGATGACTAATCCAATTGTGGAACTAGTATAAATAGAGGAAGAAGTCAGATTATCAAGGAGTGTTACTCTAGAAATCTAAAAGGAAAAAGTTAAGTGTAAGCTGACTCTAGGCGATAAGAAGAAAGCTAAAGCTAGGCGTTCTGCATTAGGGAAAAATAAAGTTATTGTGAGTGATTCTTTCAAAAGTGCTTGTATACATGCAAAGCTTTCTTTAAAAGTATCTACTGTTTTGAAATGATGTTTTATATATGCATGTTTTAAAGAGATTTTCAGTGATCTTTTACATTATGTATAAAGTACGTTTTATGAATGTGAAACTATGTTCAAATCATTAGTCTCTTTCCTATGAGTGAGCTAATTGTTATGTGCACTTAAGGAGTAAAGGCAATCATATAGAAAAGGATTACATGGTGGCGTGAAGTTAGCCACTGCATAAAAGGCGTGTATTGTGCTTAATGACATGAGAAACAAGGAATGAATTATGAAATTTCTGGATGGTGTTAATGAAAAGGACATCACAATAGTTTAAACACGAGATGGTGAGTCAATGGTGTAGCGAATGATTTATGTTCTTGGCGAAAGGATTATTTAAGACTAATATGTGTTTACGCGATATGATATGAAATGATGATGTTTGTGTTGAAAACGGTAGACATATGCAGCAGAATAAGGATCAAATTTTACTCTAATTGTAACTAAACAAATTAAGTAATCAACATGCACAACAACCCTAATTGAAACAAAGATAGGGTTAAAAGAAAACTCACCTTTGATGCTTTTCTTTTCTTGTGATCTCTTCACAATCTCCTCACAAACTTGAAGCCGGAACTACCACTAAAGTTGACCCGCTATTCTCCAGACTTGGAACTAAGTTGTACGACTCGAATGGTGGAAGGAAAAATAGAGAGAGATGATATATTTTGGAGGAATCTAACCTTTAGATCTTTTGTTGTTGAGAGAAAAAATGTCCTTGGTTTATTTTGTAATTCTTAATTACAAAAATTCTTGTAATTCTCAAACACAAGAGTCCTATCATCTTTGCAAAAGAAACTCTTACAAGAAAACTACATGCAAGAGTTTCTTGGCATTCTTAGTGGGGTAGGTGTCATACCACATGCAACTAATAAGTTTGCAAATCTCAACAAATGTTATTATTTAAATTAGTGTAAGGGCAATATGGTAATTTAACATTTAAATCAAATTCAAAGTTTGACTTTTCAAGTCCAAAGTCACCATTTTGACTTTTTACCATTTTGTCCGTCTCGACTAATTTTGACCTCTTGAGCATAAATTCGCATTCATTTCTCCGAAATTCAAATCACATTTGAATATAAAGTCGATCAAAGTTTGACTTTTCAAACTCAAAAGTCAACAGTTTGACTTTTCACAACTTTGACCATTTTCATCAATTTTGAGCTTCCTAATATGAATCCATATTCATATTTTTAATATTTAAATCACATTTAAACATGAAGCTCTATCTAAAGCTTATAACCAACAACTATATCAAATATATTAGTCGGTTTCTCTCTCTTTACCTAATTCAAATAATTCAAATAATTTCATTATAATGTTCTAAGTTGATTCCTTGTGAGCTAGTGACGGAACCTAATGGACCTATAGATCATGAGCTCCAACGATATGAGATTAACTAGCTAAACTCTTTTAGACCGAGTTAATTAACCTTCATTAACTAACAAGTCATTTCACTAAAATCTTGTAGTTACACTCCCCTCACTATAGATATATCTGTGTCCATGTGATATAACCATAATAAGTAATTTAATCATTCACAGGTTGTTTGTAATCTTGGTTGAGTCAAAGTATCGTTTTACCTCTAAGACTACATCTTGCTCCTTAGGTCCTACTGATTCACTATTGAACAATTGATTTAAGGTCAAATCTTTAAACCGAATCCCTCTCGGGACAACGAGAGGGTGAGGCCCCTTGTTCAAGACTTGGATTCAGTCCTTAAGGGAACAACCTATCTACTATCCCTAAAATGGGTAGGAGTGAATTTCGTCTTGCACTCTTAGTCCCTAGCTGTCCACTTTGTCTTATCTCTGAAATGGGATATTTATTGGGCCAGTGCCATTGAGCTGCCCTTACCTATGAAAATTTAAGGATAATTCCGTGTTAACAGAAGTTCATAGTTAACTCAGGATTAGGATTAAGTTACATTGGATATATTTATAAATAAAATAGTCGGTTTTATTAAAGTCAACAGTGTTATAACCTAAAAGCGACTAGTTTTATGGTTCCAGTCTTGTGTAAACTCTTTACATAGGATGCCCTCACTTCCATGTCTCTACATGATCGATCCAGGATCACATCATTTGTACTAACTATAAAGCAGGTCGCATCCATAATGTCTCCAGAATAAGGTGCACAACCAAATTCGTATACTATAGACTATTTAGACTATATACTCGAACTTGATCCACGTTTGTGTCTCTACATAAAGTTCAAGTTTATTCAATAATAGCCTTGAGACCTTTGTTTATTGACTTTAAGATTATAGTATCAAAAACGATTTTATTGAATAGAATATGATTACAAACTACGAGTTTTAGGACATGAATTTCAACAGTTTGTGAAATATATTCCAAGAAAAATTTCTTAAAAGCTTTCCCACTAAGTCTTATGACTTATGTTTTAAGTTTTCACTTTCTAGGTAATCAACCATTAAGACCAAGGTAAGGAAAGGTTAAGAAGTTGCTAAGCAAAGAGAAGTTGCTAAGCGTTTTGTTTAAGTTTTAGTATATTTTTCTTGTATCATGTAAAGTATTGTAGAAACACATGGTTAAATGTTAATAAAATAAATGGTTTATTTATTCTGTTGTGTTAAGTTGTTTTACATTGGTTTAAGTGTGAATTTTAGTTTAAGTGTGAAGTTATCAGGCGATTAAGCAAAGCTTAGTGACCTAAGTTAGTGTTTTGGCATTTCTCTTTAGAGATGCCAGGATATTTCTCTATGTCCCGTCGCGTACCACATGACAATTTAGGACGCGAGAAGGGCTGGACGTGACAGAAGCCAAGTAAAGAATGAACCTTAGGTGTAAATGCCAAGTAAAGGAGGAAAAGGTGGGCAGTTATGTAAACTTGTGCGGTGTGCAAGCTTTGTCATCCTAGCTCACGTTTAAGGAGTTAGTAGGTAAAAACTTTGTTCGTTAATGTCGAGGATTGCTACTCAGTTCAGAAGAGAAGGCGAGGGCTACACCAAGGTTGGTAAGTCCAAATTCGAAAAGCAAAAAAGTTGAAGAGCTAGGTGAGGCAAAAGAAGCTTTGAAGGTTGTCTCGAAAATGGTTGCTGAGTGACCAAGGAGAAGAGTGAGAATGAGGTCCTTACACCTCTTAGTGTCCTCCACCACAAGGAACAACGTTAAACGATGGAGGAAGAAAAGTGGATTATAACTTAGTTTTAATTTTGTGGTTTCATGAGAAAAGAAATGTAATTGTAAAATATGTATTCTGTAAAGTGTTACGTTAATAAAGAAAAGAAGTTATGTTATTCTGTTTCATTATTGTTGTTATTGTTATTTGATCTTACTGCCTAGATGCTAAAGTTAATTTGTATCATGTAAAGAGTACTACACGATGAAGTAAAGTTTAAGGTTATAAATTTTCAATGTAATAAGTTTAAACTCGAAGCAAGTTAAGTTGTTCTGCTTACTAGGCATTCAACGCGTCATTTCGCTGAGAGATGTGCGATAAGTGTCTAGATAACACACCCCTATCTGGATGCATGAAGTGGCATTTGGGGCGAGGTGTGACAGACATCATCAAAATTGGTCAATTTATGTCTTCAATTTTAATTTAGGACACATGTCAAACTTTTAATTAGTCTCAAATTCAATTATGTGTATTATTTTTTGTTATTAATTTAGTAAATGTCGTGACAATTTATGATTGGTCCATAATTTCTATTCAACAAGTATATTGTATGGAAAATCATTTTATATTTTTAAATACCTAAAAGTGTGGAAACTAGCTATGATGTTTATATTTTTCAAACAAAGAATATGCATGGGTTGTGCATTAATAAAGTTAAACTATTGAAGAAAAATTGCACCAAATAACACAAATTAGAAAATAAATATAATCTATAGCACAAGGGAACAATATTTGCAAAAATGGCAATTTTATACCTGTCATATGGTAAATTTTTCAAAATGTCAATTATGCCCTTCAATTTCCTTCCTCTCATGCTTTTACTGACGACTTCTATCACTTGTATCATGCTATCAGTATTGACTTCTATCAATGACAACATGTCTATTATATCAATGTGTTTTTCATGAACTTGTCATTGATAACTTGAACTTTAAATTTCTATGTGAATAAATGTTGATAGCATAACCTAAAATCAATAATTTATTTCAACAAAAGTTGTAACTGTATCAATTTTATTTATACTATTACTGATAGAAGCTATGATCATATGGATAGTATGTTATTAGTGATTCAAGGCTATTACCGATAACATGCTAATTTGATCTATTTTCTTTGTCCATTTATGTAAAAACAAATAACCACCATATCACTTAATAATAGCATTACCTTGATGACATTGATATATAGTAGCCTATTAGGGATATTACTTGTAAATGCTATCAATGACAATCTTTTGTTGCTATCACTAATAGATACTATTAGTGATCGCAATAGAAGAATATCATTGATAGTATTTATAAAAAATATCAATTGATAGCCTAATTAAACCCCACCAATTTAAAATTGATATGTTTACCAAGGAGATATCACTTATAAAAAATATTATTCTAATGATATCACTTATACTTTTGTTAACAATATTCTTCTAATGCAACATTGATAGATAGTGTTAGTGATATCATTTTACGTTGTTAGCAATATAGAAAAAATACTTATAGTAGATATCATGAATATCAATTGATAGTAACATCTCTGATAGAAGATATTAGTAATAATAACAATGTGGTATCCTTCCTTTAGGTGCTACAACCTGTATATGAGTACCATCAATTGCTCCAATATAATCTTTGAAATACGACCAATATTGATCAAGTATCTTGTTTAATTTTATCAAAAGTAGATTTGAATTGTGGATCTATAGGCTTAATTACATCTACAACCATATGACAAATAACATCTAACACTATATTAAACCACCTTGATATAATCTCACCTAAGTGCTAAAATCCTTCTTCAACCATTTTATTTGAGAAACCATAACTCAATGTATTAAGAAACATTGGAAGAGCCTCCTCTAAAGGCATATGTTTGAATTTACTAACGTTATATTGTTGTTCAAGTACTACTAACAATTTATGAAATATATGTTTTCATTCTAAATTATTGGTGACATCTATACTCATGACATTTATCATCCTGTAACTGCAATATTTTTAAAAGAATATCTAATTGGTCTGCATTTTGCAACCCCTTTGCTCAAAATCTTGCTCCCTCAAGCTTAACCCACAAGAGATTGATTTAAGAAGTATTTGATTATAATTTTCATTCCTTTATTATAAACTATGTAGATAAAGGACATACCTTTATATTCTTTTCCCACCAATAATTTGGTGCATCAATATTTTGTCTCAATGAATCCCAACTCAAGTTTGTGTTGTTTTCAACCAAGTCTATCCATATCTCGCCAATCTATTTTTAATACACTCCATTTATTTTTCATTTGTCTTTGATCTTAATTTCTTTCAGTTTTCTTTTTAAATATTCTAATAACACTTTTTCATCCATCTTTACTTAATTGTCTAATTGGTCTATTCCCTTTCAAAGTTTTATCAACACAAGAATGGATAAATGTATTAGTTGTAGTATCATTCCAAATTGCCTTGAATTGTTTTTGTTTTTCATCTTTATTTTTAGTTATATTTATGAATATCTACTAAAACAAAAAGGTGGATTAAGTAACAAGTTTCTCTATTAACTCGAACTACAATATAGAACCACATGTGTAAAATAAAAAATACGTGACACAACCATAATCAAGAAATAAAACTGCAATCTACTAGATAAACTTTTAATGTAATCATGTATTTGGTGAAAGTTCTTTCATATTCTATATGAAACTACATGTGGGAGCGCTAAATCATTCTGATATCTCTTGTAGTCCAAAAAGGAAAGAGATGAAATGTTTCTTTCTAACCTGGTCCGAAAGCAATGAACTATATTAGTGAAAAACTCATGAAGTATCTTCCTTTATAGGGTATCAAATCCTCACTCCAATTATTCATGAAACTATTCAAACCAGCTCTGTCTGTTTGGTGGAGTGAATCAAAATGAAAAAGGGTGAGGGAAGGAGAACATGACTCAAATTTTGGGAAGAAGGAAGGTATGAGGAAATAACATACTTAGTTTCTGTACCTTATTAACTTTGTTTTGCCTCTTACCCCCGCCCCCGTCTGGTCATATTCAGATTTAGTTCCAAAAAGATTGATCAATATTAAATTAAAGAAACAAATTTGCATCTATTTTATCCTACTTTCTTCTTCTTCTTCTTTCTACTTCAACTTCAACTTTGACTTCATTTTACATATCTTAGATCTAAGATCTTCTTAAATCCATTATATCCCTTCAAAAGATTCTCAAATATAAACTCACAAATGTTTTATATGTACAAATCCCAAACGGAGGAAAAAACATTAAAAGTCACATCCATGAATATATTCCCAATGATTACAAATCATTTAAGAAAATGAGCAAAAAAATAACAAATAAAGCATCAAAATACCGAATAAATACAAATCATTCAAGAAGATGAGCAAAAATCTAGATCTAATCTCACATTAAAATAAAATCTAAACCTTAAATCCAAGTTGTGGAGGCAAGATTTCAATAAGTTTTTGGAGAAAATGAAAAAAGAGAGAAAAGAGAGATTTTCTAGGGTATGAGAAAAAAGTGGGAGGATGGTTAGTATGAGGGGTATTGTAGTAATTTTATTATAATATAAAAAAGTAAATAGATTTTCGGTCAATCACCCTAAAATCCCTTATTACGAAATCTAGTTGGAGTAATCAATTGAAAGTAAATTATTTTTAAATCCAATTTAATAAAAATGAATTTTGGAGAATTGCTAAACACTTCAAATTTTTCAAAAGTGACTTCTTTCCAAAATTTAATCACTTCAAAAAGGGATCCAAACACAGTCTTATTAAATCTATAAAGTACTATTGTGAGTATTAATGTGCCACCAATTTGAGTATGAAAATTAGTAAAGTTGCATATAAGACTTAGTTGTTTAGTTAAGATAGGATTGACAAGTGTCGTCGAGTAGCTAAAGACGAGGTTTGTTGGTTTCACACCATCTCTTAGGCTAAGAGTAGGTGGTCTAGGAGAGCGTGTGACACATTGTTTATCAATGTCTATCAATGATAGAATATTAAATTTTTCTATATTTATTAGGGGCATGAATTTTTAAAAATAGCAAAATAAATTAAAATATTTACAAGCTATAGCAAAATTTTTGGATTCTATCAATGATAGAAACTGATAGACTTCTATCACTGTTTATCAATGTCACTGATAGAAGAATAGCAGTGTCTATCAAATGTTTGTTATTGAAAGAATCTGAAATTTTTCTATAGCTTGTAAATATTTTGTCAAATTGCTATTTTTTACAATTTTCCTATGTATTACTACTGTTAGTAGTTTTGCTATTTAAAACAAATTTCCTTTACATTATATAATATAAATAATAAAAGTTTTAATTTTTTTAAAAATACAAAATGATTATTTTTTATATTAGAGGATTTTTTATAGATAACAAAAAAATTTGAAACTATCTACAAAATATAATGAAAAACTAGACAAAGTTCAAGAATAATATTTTCTTAAAACTATAATAAAAAATAGGGTACCTAGAAAAGATAAGATGTGAGACTCTAATCATGTTCTGGACTATGTGATGAGATTACACGCGACAAGAATTGACTATGCAATGAGATTGCTACGCGATGGAAATTGGTGGTTGGAGAGATCACAAGGTAACTGTGTTTTGCGTTTTAGCTACATGATGAACTATTATGTGATATGAGCTTCCTTCACATGGAAGTAGTTGATGTCAACCTTATGTAAGAAGGCGTGTGAGCTAATTTAATCTTGCCACCCAATTGAATTCAAAATAAGGAGGTGACAGTAACATGTGACATTCTGACATTGGCTGAGTCTCACCGCTGGAAAAAGGTAAGCATTCTAGCACGAGAAGTTTTCTTAGAGAGACTTATAAATAAGTGAGGTTTGACCATTTTTTAGGCTGCTTTTACTTGTATTCACTTGAGAAACAATTGAGAGAATTTCAAAGATCCATCACAAGCTTGAGTCAATAAGGAAGTGCAAAGAAATTCTTGGCTAAAGAGTTAGGAGAGGAAGCTAATTGATTGTGATTGGTTTCTTTCTATAAATATTTTCAAAAAAATAAAAGAAATAATTTCTAGTGTGTTTAAATCCATAAATATATTTCTAGCGAAACCCTAAGTTACATGATTTCTCTTATGTTCTTCAATTCATAAAAATATATTGATTTTATACATAAATTGGATTTGAAATAAATGGACTAATGTGATGAGATGCCTCACACCTGCTGTATGTTTTGGTGTGTGATCTGGGATAAGATGTCAAAATCTTGTTGTGTGATCTAGAATGTAATGCCTTATACTTATTGTGTGATCTGGTACTGGATGCCCTTTGCTTACTGTGTGATTTGGTATTGGAAGATGCGTTATACAAGATAGAATTGATGGTGAATTGCTGTTGCATTGAGATCACTCTACACAGCTGCAACCCAACAAAAGAATGTGGTAAATGCTTGAGTTAAGGATATGGTACAAAGATGTAATTGAACACGCAGAACAATTCTACGAGATGATTTAAATTATGCCTTATGCAAGATGCATGCTTATGAGATATGAGTCATTATGAATGATTTGAAAAGAAATGCTTCCATATGATTTATAAATGTTGAAAATGAAATTTGGATTGTGTTGATTGCCTAACGCATTGAGATGTTTGATTGGAACTCAATTTTTTATTATTGAATCGCATTTATATCACCTAATTCTGCGAAATGAATTGCAACGAGTTATGACAAAAATTGACTTAATAAATGTGTTGGTAAAAGATTCCACTTACTAGATGTCTTTGTCTAAGCTTTCAAATGTTATGTTTTAGCCCTCCAGGTAGCTAGGAACATCCAACTTTTGTCTTGTTGTCTTGATCACTTAACATGACATACATCAATCACATCATCTTTGTCAACTCACATAGCATGCAGAAGCTAGGTGAGGAGAGTCAAATTATTGTTTTGAGACTTGTATATACTTTCAGTTGAAGGAACTTTGTACCTGTGTTAAATGTATTATTTTATCAATTATCAATGAATTATTGGTGTTTTCAAATGAAGTTCTCATTTCGCCTTAAGCTTGTTGATTGTGTTTATTCCACTTACTAGGCATTCTGCATGCTATCTCATGGAGAGATTCACATAGAATGTCTAGACGGTCACGTCTTCACACATATTGCATGAAATAATCTTAGGGTGGGGCGTGACAAGACACAAATAAGAGTGAAGCTGAAATTGTTATAAAAAGTAGAGTGATTTATATGTCAAAGGAAGTCGTGTATCCAGCACACGACCACCTTTTAAAAAAAACTAATCTACAAATTAACCTAGTATTTGAAGTATAAATGATAGCTTTGGACTCTTTGACGATTATTCCCACTTATCACAAAATTTCATTTTGATGCAACACATTTGGTTGTACATTTTAAGATATTTCAATTGAACAAATTGACAAAAAAATATTGTATATCTTTAGGTGACTTTTTTCTTTAAGTTTTCAAGGGTTATTTTTTCTTAAGTTTCTAATATTACCATGGTTTTGGTTCAAATGAGAATGCAAATTTATATAATTCTACATTAAAAATTGAAGTTCATATGAATTAAAATTTATAATACGAACTAAGCATGATCCTGATCTCCCTTTACAATATTCTCACCTTATTGTCATTGTCTACGTCGAATACATTTTCAATTAGGGTATGCAACATTGAGTTATCTTGTGTGTTGGATAGTATGTTTTACATTTATCAAGGTTTATTCACACATTAAACTCAAATCTTGTAAATTGTGTTTCACGAGTAATTGTGTACGTCTTGAACAAAATTATTATGAATGATTACAAATAATATAATTAAATATTTTGTATGATATAAAATTAGAAAAAAATTATATTAAAATTATTATCATGAAATAATAGTAAGGGTCATTGAGTGTAATAAATTGTCTTGTAATTTACTTGTATTAGGAAAAATAGTCATCTGATATAGTTGGCTCGTTTGTTACTTTTCCTTGTACACAATGATTATGACGTGTATGCCACATCGTGATATATTCCTCACTTACACCAATCTTGATTGTGTTTACTTCTTAAATCAATTTGGTGCAGTGTTGGGTCTGTAAAGCACAATGACCGTGCGATTTGTAGTATACCAAACTGTTGCAACACACGGTCTGGTAAATGCCACTCAACGATATGGAAGCATATCATACGGCCCAAGTAAGTCTAAATTTCTTCATCATTATGACATCAATAAGGTAGCAATGTCATAATATCGAGTTTGTATGGTGTCCAATTAATCCATTAAAAAAGAAAACATAAGTAGGCAACAAAAAATAAGTAGACAACATTTGTATAATACTTTACTACCTGAATGTGCATCAATCAGTCAAATATCTATCGACATGCTAACAATATATTTGTTGATTATTCTGTTGCAGGTAGGACACTACTCAATCTAATGTGTGAAAATTTGATAATAAGTTATAAAAATTGCAAATGTATTAAAAACAACATATTATAAAATAATACTTGAAACTTAGTAGTTGAGTAATTGGAGCCTGTAATGTAACTTATGGTGCTACAATAGAAAATCTATCATATGCCCATACTTGCAGTAACATTAGTAGTCCAACTATTTTTAAGGATTGTGCATTACTAGCTCAATACAATTCCCTATAAAGTCATTCAAAGCATTGAAGGTCTCAAGAGTACGTACCATTCTAGTCGAATCACTTAGAAGGGAAAGAAACATATTGTCTACCAGTGTATTTAACTTGTCGACAAATAAAAATCTCCAAGGAGTTGAATAATAATGTACGCATGAGCATATCTCCGGACACTCACAACGTCAACATTTGATGGAAATTCTAAAAATTGTTCATTCAACCATAGAAGGCTTAATCTTTGACCTTTTATGTCTGGTGGTAAAATTCCAAAAAAATCTTCACATACTTGTTTCTAATAATACATTAACGATCCCACATTAGGCTCTCTATTCAATGGTAATCCCAATTGGATTGCAACATCTTAAATATGATGATGCATTTCTCATAAGGTATATGAAATGTGTGGGTCTTTGGTCTCCAACACTCTAATACAGCAGTAATGAGGTGCCAATCCAATTACGTGAATCCAATTTGAGAAACTTGAAAAAATCCAACAGCCTCTGCATAAACAACTTAAAACCACAGTGGAGGAAGTATCTCATACATATTGTGAGCTATGAGATGGTTGTTGATACAACTAAATAGGATTAATAGGGTTAGGTTCCCTTTTACAAATTCCCTCAAAAAATTAAAATAAAAAACACTAGAACATAAAAGTATTACATTACTAACATAAAAAATTTCATTAGCAACACAAAAAAAAAAAGAAGATCTAACATAAAAACGATCGATTAAAAATATTACACATCAATGTCTTAAAGATGAAGCACATGTTGTATGTAAAGGACAAGTACGCCTATTATGTCCTTCTATCTTACAGGTCGTGCATCTAATTGATTTACTACTCTCTTTCCAATCCATTTTATTACAAATTCAAGTAGTTTTTGGTCCACTATGCTATTTAAGTATTGCATTTGACCAAACTCAGTGAATGATAACTTTGGCCAATAATCTGGATGTTGTATTGGATGAAATCAACCGTCATAACAACGCTTGAAGTTGGACAATAAGTAACATTCATCAATTAATATAAGGTATATACGTCAAATGTATGTAATTATAAACTGTAATTACATGTGAGCATGAAATCTTAAATGACTGCCACTTGTTGCAAGAACACATCCCTTATGTCATACTTACTACTTGTGTATTGATATTTGTAGGTAGAAATCATACTTATTCTTGAATGTGTAGAAGCTTGTTTCTCCTACCTCTTAAGCTTTCTCATCTCTTTTATGTTCAAAATACAAAATTGTGTAATAAAATATCAATCTAATCAAAGAAGTTATTTAACGTTCTAGGTCCTTTAAAAACATCATTCATGCATTCAACTGCATTGTTTGTCATCCACACATATCAATACCCATTATCATGTGACGAAGTCCTTTTTTTCAAATACTCAAGACACTTAGGGTTCAATTGTTTCAATTCTTTCATTCACTTTACAGACTTGCAACTTTGGTGTTGATTACCTACCTTAAATACCAAATCATTCAATTGCTTGGATTTCTATTTTGTATTGAAGTTTCTTCTAGCAACATGACGAAGAAAATATTGATTGTATGCTCAAGGTTCACTCTAACCTACTTCTTCATTGTTTATGATAGAAAGAATGTCTTTATGCTTATCAAATATCAAGCAAAGACCATCTTGATCAGTAACGTATTAACATAGTGCTAGAAGAAACCATGACCAACTGGAGGCATTTTTCCCTTCCGTAATAGCAAAAGCAAGAGGAAATATATGACCATTTTTGCATCAATAGATAGTACAATCATCATTTTGCCCTTATACTTTCCATACAAATGGGTTCCATCAATGTGAATTAATGACCTATATTATTTGAACTGAATGACTAGAAAACTCTTTCAAAAATAGTCGTACCAGGTACAGCAGATGAAAACAAATACCAATCAGCTCGAGTTCCAGGATTATAATGTACAACTGCGTTTAACCAGTATGGAAGCTCATTGTACGATTTCTCCTAATCACAAAAAACATCAATCGGTGCTTTTCTCTTTGCTTGTCATACTCGTCTATACTTGACATTGTAACCATACTGTTTTTTTAATTATTCTTGGAGGAATGACATAGTAACACTAGGATTAGCTCTAACCATATTTTGAATTTTAGTACTCATGAAATTAGAATCAAGCTATGTGTGATCTTATGTTAATTCCAAATACAAACATGAGTGTTTCCATTCGAGTCTAGTAATTTCAAACATTTGGTGACCCTTACACCTACTTCCACGTAGCCTTTAGGTACAATCCTCTTTCCACTATGTAAGGCCCTGATCTAGAGAAAGGAAGTCCTGTTGAAGAGGATCCTTGACGAGGAGTTATTTTAGATAAGTGTAAGTGTATGAGACATCTTGCGAGAAAGGATGTGAAAAGAGAAAAGGTGGCCTAAAGAGAAATGTGTAAGTTTAAGTTTTATTGCTTGAAGGCAAGCAAAACAATAAGAATAACAAGCGATGAAGAAGCTTGCGATAAATGCTAAGAGATTAGGCGTTTAGCATAGTGAAGCGAGGATAAGGACCTACACTCAAGAGAATGAGGTGAGAAAGTAGGTGTCTTGTTGAGGTGACTTGACAATTCACAGAGGAAAGTAAACATATGTTGATTTCTGAGAAGATAAAGAGAGTCAGACAATTAAAGAGTTTAGCTTTCCAAAGAGATACGGTGTGTGTCTCAAAGGAATGTCTAATCACCACTGACAATTAGCTTCCATGTTGAGTTTGGGTTGGTTGCTTGTCGTGGTGAATTAGTAAGGTGACACGTGCAAAGCGTGGAAGTGACCCTTGGATATGAAAGGTCACTATAAATAGGGCTAAAGACCAAAGGAAAAAGGAGAGTTTTGTTCAAAAGTGTTAGATTTTCCTATGAAAGTAACAAAGGGAAGTTTTGACTGCTGAACAACTGGTTGTGAGAATTGCTACGCGAGAAAAGGAATCCAAAAGCAGAGAAGGAAGGAGTTGAGACTAAGTATTTTTTATGAGTGATTCTTCTTAAACAAAACAAGCTTGAGTTGTCAAGTCAAGCTTGAGGAGTTAGAAAGCCAAAGTGTTGAGTTGGGTAAAGGCAGCCCTAAATGTTGCCTGCAAAGTTGGAAGGTTGGGAGATAGAGGCCAAGAATGAAGTGACACATTTACACCTCTAGGTACCTCCTACAAAGAGCATTGTTTAGTAGTGAAGAAAGCAAAGGAGGTGATGGAGGTTGTCCTTGAGTTGAGTTGTTGATGACTTGAGGAAAAGGGTCGAGAGCATAGTTCTTATACTCCTGAACACTTTGGCACGAAGAGCAACACCTTAGTGGAAGAAGAAGGATGTGAGAAGATTAGACTGAGTTTTATTTTATGCAAAGCAAAGTTTAAGGAATGTGTTTTTGTCACTTTGTAAAAGTGTAAAGTTAATAAAGAGAGGAAGTTTAATTTATTTTTTCCCGCTGTGTTAATCTTTGCTCTTATCGCCTACAAGTTGCAGAGTTCAGTGTTAAGAGCTAGGCGACAAAGCCAAGTTGAAGAGTTTTTTTCTGCTATAAGAAATTGTGAAGGGCTCAAGGAATGAGCTTTGCGAAGAGACAAGTGAAAGAGTTGTTTTGCTTACTAGTCTTTCGTGCGACACCTCATAGGGAGGTACGCGATGGATGTCTAGGTGACACGTTTCCATCTAACATACCAAATATTTTGGTTTGATTCTACTATAACAATCTGATAGTGTTCTATCACACAATACCTACTTTTAGTAACGAAGTAAAAATCTTCTTTACAATCAAATAACATCTATATCACTATCCCCATCATTACCAGGTTCAAGAATAACTAGATATTTAGGTCACATTGACATATTTAATCAGCTGTTAAAGTTTGAAAAACATCAGGGCCACCATTTATTTTAGCAATACTATAATTAAACAAAGCTTACTTGCCTAATCAGTCAAAATTCAAAATTTAAGCAATCTAAGTGTAAAAATATACATATCAATACATCAAGCCCACACTTCTATAAAACAATGCAATGTCCTATTTATGAAACAAAAATGCAAAATCATAAAATCAAAAAAATTACACAATACAAGACTACGAATTTAATCCCTAAAATTTACATATCAATATACTATACAATACTATGAATTTAAGCCCTAAATTTGCATATTAATACACTATACAATACTATGAATTTAAACCCTAAAATATACATCAAATCATAAAATTAAACAATGACATTTATACTATATAAACAAAATCATACACTTAACCTAGTAGTGGATCATGTACATGATTTCACTATCTTATTTGTGGCAATATTTTACAAATAACATTATTAAAAAAATCTTTATGAATAAACAAAAATATATGTTAAAATTATAAAATAATTATACCTTAGAAGTCTTAAGTAATAAATGATTAAATAGTGGGTTTGATGATGACCACAAAGAGAAGACCACGACTTCAGCAGCGAAGGTGATGGAAAACGGGAACATGCTCAGTAGAATAAAGATTAGATTTTACTCTAATTGCAACTAAACATTTTAGTAAGTAACATGCATAACTATCCTTGATTTATATAAAAAAAAAGTTTAATAGAACAACGCACTTTGAAGCCTTTTTATTCTCGTAATCTCCTCACGAATTGGAATTTGGGACTACCACTAGTATTGACTTGCTATTCTTCAAACTTAGAACCAGGTTGTGGGACCTAACGACGAAGGAAATAAAGGGAGAGATGGAATTTGGAGGAAGAACTTTTCTTTTAAGATTAGGAAGTTTAGTTTATTTTGCAATTTCAAATTGTTAAAGAAAATCACAAAAAGTCCAAGAAGAAGAAGTCCCATTTGTAATAAACCCTTTTTAATAAGCAAACTACACGCAAAATTGCATGTAGGCAGTTTTTCAATCTCAACACTTGGTCATCCACCAATTATGAGAGGGCTAGGTGTCTTATATGTATGAAGACACTTGCAAATCATATGCAATGAGCTTGTCAAATCTCAACAACTTAGTCTAAGGGTAATATGGTAATTTGACATTTTTTTCCAAGTCAAAAGTCAACATTTTGACTTCTTACCATTTTGTATGTCTTGACTAATTTCAACCTCCCGAGCATGAATCTACATTCATTTTTCTAAAATTCAAATCACATTTGAATATAAAGCCAATCAAAGTTTGACTTTTCAAAGTCAAAAGCCAACACTTTGGCTTTTCACAACTTTGACCATTTCCATCAATTTCGATTTCAAACTTATAGTTGACGCCTACATATATTCGTCAATTTCTCTCTCTTTACTTAATTCGAGCAAATATGAATTATTCCAATAAAACATTATAAGTTAATTCCTTATGAGCTAGAGGGTGAATCTAAAGGACCTATGATCATAGGCTCCAACGATCCTAGATTAACTAGCTAAACTCTTTAGACCAAACTAATCAACATTCGCTAACTAATGGGTCATTCCACTAAAGTCTCGTAGTTGCTCTCCCCTCACTATATATATATTTGTGTCAATGTGATATAACCATGATTAGTAAGTTAATCTTTCATAGGTTGTTTGTAATCTCGGCTAGGTCAAAGTACCGTTTTACCCCCAAGACTACATCTTGCTCCTTAGGTCCCACTAATCCACTATTGAATAATTAGTTTTAGGTCAAATCTATAAATCGAGTCTCTCTCAGACCAATGAGAGGGTTGGACCCCTTGTTCAAAACCTGAATTCAGTTCTTAAGGGGTCGTTTGGGAAGGGGGGAAGGAATATGAAAATGGAGGGATTAAGTGGAGGAAAAGATTACTATAATCCTTGTTTGGGAGAAGAATTATGTGGGATAGATTATGACAAAAAAATTGTATTGGTTTTTTTTCATTTGTATAAGCATCTTGTCTTTTTTTTCTCCGTAAGCCTAATACAAAAAAAAATTGTATTATTTATTTCATTTGTATCGTAAACCCAATACAAAAAGAACTGTATTTTTTTTTTTGCATTTGTGTAAATTTTTTTTTTGTATTGTAAACCCAATACAACAAAAAATAACATTACTTTTTTGTTTCATTTGTGTAAAATAATGTTTTTATTTAATTTGTACCGTAACCCTAATAGACAAAAAAAATTATTAATATTTTTTTCTTCCATATAAATATTTTTTTATTTGTATTGTAAACTCAATACACAATAAAAGTTATTAATTTTTTTTCATTTGTATAAAATATTTTTTTTATTTGTACTGTAAATCCAATACACAAACAAATTGTATTAATTTTTTTCATTTGTGTAAAATATATTTCTTAAATTTGTACAGTAAATCTAATACACAAACAAATTGTATTAATTATTTTTCATTTGTCTGGAATTTTTATTTCAACTTGTACCGTAAATCCAATACACTAAAGAAATTGATTACTCTTTTTCTTTTTTTAATTTGTAAAAATTTATTTTTTTTATTTATTAATTTTTTCCTTCATAAAAATGTTAAGCAACACAATAGCAGTTAAAGGGAAAGGAATGTATTTTTTTTTTCAAATGCAGTTAAATGGAACATCAATTACATCATTCATTAGGCTAATGGAAAATAAACAAAGTAAAGCAATGGACACGAAATAAATATCGGGATAATGCAATACGAAAATTGAGTATCGTTATCAATTGATTTAAACAAACGTCGACGAACATAATAACATTGAAACGAAGTGAAATACAAAAAAAAATTATTCGAAATGCAGTTAAACAGAGAACGTCAATTACATTATACATCAGGATAATACAAACTAATAATAGAAAAAAACAACAGAAACCAAAACAAAAATGGATCATGAGATATTTGATTTAGGATTTAGGATTTTGTGAAATTAAAATTAATTAAATATTTATAGGTTGAATATTTAATTAACTATTGGGTTTGGATTTTTAGTGTTGTTGAATTTGAATTTAATTAAATATTTTTGGGTGTTTATTTAAATAAATTGAAGAGTTGAATTTTGTTAGAATTTTGTTAATTATTTGTATATGTGGATATATATATATATAATTGTTCGGAAAAATGAAAAGATAATTATATTTGTTAAAATATAATTAGGAACATTTTTAAAAATAGCAAAATAAATTAAAATATTTACAAGTTATATCAAAATTTTGGATTCTATCAATAGTAGTCTTCTATTACTATAGAATATCAATGACTATTAGTAATAGAATTTGCTGTCAATTGTAAATATTTTGTAAAATTTGCTATTTTTGAAAATTTCACATATAATTATTAACGAAAATATATTTATATTTTAGTAAAAAAGAAAAGTTTGATGTGATTGGAAAATTGTTTATTGAAGAAAGAGAAGGATTGAGAGGAGGAAAAAGAGGGAGTGAGAGGAAGAAAGAGAAGGATTAAGAAGGAATAAGGGAAAATAAACTTATTCCTTTCCTCCCTTTAATCCTTGTCCCAAACGTGGAAAAGTCTATCTTAGTCCTTTCCTTTCTTTTCCTTTCCTTCCCCCAAATAGCCCATAAAGAAACAACCTATCTACTGTCTCTAAAAAGAGTAGGAATGAATTTCATCTTGCACCATATGTCCCTAGCTATCCACCCGATCTTACCCCTGAAATGGGGAGCTTATTGGACCAGTGTTGTTGAGCTGTCTTCACCTATGTAGATCTAATGATAATTTCGCGTGAATAGAAGTTCATAGTTAGCTCAGGATTAAGATAAGTTACCTAGGTATCATAACTAAAATATTCAGTTTTATAAAGTCAATGGTGTTATAACTTAAAAATGACTATTTTTATGGTTTCAATCTTATGTATACTCTTTACATAGGATGCCCCCACTTCCATGTCTTACATGAACGATTTGGGATCATATCTTTTGTAATAATTATAAAGCGGGCCAAATCCATAGTATTCCAAAATAAGGCTCCCAACCTTTATTCATATATTATAAACACAGTTTGTGCTATATACTTGAACTTGATACATATTTATGTCTCTACATAAAGTTCAAGTCTAAATTAGATAGCCTTAGGACCTTAGTTTATTGGATTCAAGATTATAGTATTCTATTTTCACTATTAAGTCCTCAATAACCACTTTATTAAATAGAATATAATTTAAACTACAAACTACGAGTTTTAGGAGATAAATTCCAAGAGAAGGAAGAGAAGAAAACGTTAGAAGAAAAAGAAAGAAAATAAGTGGAATGGTTATGCCGCAAGAGAGATGAGGGTTTTTATGTGAGGAAGTCGTGTACTTGATCCACGATCAGGCATTAGAGTCGGGGACTCAATCTATGACTCCGTGCATGTCGGATAACATGGCAGCGTTGACAACCAGAGAGGATGGACAACTGATCCATGACTTAACCTAGTCGTGGGCGAGGTACACGACTTCACTACCTTATGTTTTACAACACTTTCTTGCCTACCTTATTTTTAACATTATTTTTAAAAATAAACTTATTAAAAAAAATTCTAAAAAACTTAAATAAGATATATATAATTTGATGGATTTTGCTATATTTTATAAATAATTTCTAATTTTCGCTATATTTAAAAATGTCTATATTTATTACCTTAAATATATATATATATATATATATATATATATTGTCTACTTTTTAGTTTTATAAATGGGACATTTTCCAAGCTACAGTAAAATTTTGGATTTTATCAATGATAGTCTTCTATCACTATAACACATTAGTGATAAAATTTGTTATAGCTTTTAAATATTTTGTAAAATTTTCTATTTTTGAAAATTCTCCTTTATAAAAGTGAAATTTTCAAAAGTATCTATTTAAATCAAATTTTATATTTTTTAAAAAAATTGAAATGTCGACAGTTGTGTCAACATCATATTTGAAAACTTAATATATTTTTTTTAAAGTACGAAACCAACTCTTAAGTTATAGATTGGGGAAAATATTAAATTAGCGGTAGACTTTTCTTGTTTGAAATTTGACGACTTTAAATTTTAGTTCATAATCTTATAAGTTCCTATTTCTCTACCCTTATTGACCAAAACTTTATTATTTATTATTTTATTCGTTTCTACACCTAACATATCTGTTTGAATTATTTTTAGATTATTGTTTTTAATTTTAAGATAATAATTTCTTTTTCTTAATCATTTCACTCTCTCCCCATATTTTTAAAATTTATTTTTAAACTATACGGAAAACTTAAAAGGAAACAATTTTAAAAATATTTACAAAATATAACAAAACTTTAAACTAGGATCGATACTGTTTGACTTTTTATTAGTGTCAATCAACATCACTTATACACACAAATAGAAGTCTTAGTTTCTATCAATGATAGATATGAAATTTTGCTACATTTTGTAAATATTTTGGTTCGTTTTGCTATAATTGAAAATGTCACTTTCACTTTCATTTTTCTTTTTAGAATTTTGGGAGGGTTATTAAGAAATAGGTTAAACTGTAAATTTGATCTGTATGATTTAGAAAAAAAAGTTAGAAGTTAGTCCAAAACATTTATAATCAAAATTTATCTCCTATAATTTGATGAAACATTCATAGATAGTTCATACAACAAGTGTGACTTATGAGGATTTCATTAAACCATAGTGGTCTATTTATGAGATTTTATCATATCATAATTAATAAGTTTTAATCATATGTATATAACGACCCAATTTTCTTGAAAGGGACCTTAGGAGTTCAATAGAACGTAAAGTTTGAAAAACAAATGTAAAACTCAACGGTGTGGTTGATGAATGGCAAAATAAATGGAACAAGTGGAATCATTTGACATTAAGGCTAGCTCTTGTGCTGTTAAACAATTGAACAAAATGATAAAAACACGTTAGAGGTCCAAGTTTAGACAAGAGAAAACCTATATGACAAAATGTGACAAAAACCATAAAATTTTTTACTGTAAAAAAAACTTGTAAAACCAAAATAAAGGATTATGATGTCAAAGTTAGAACAGAAATTGTAAAATAGAAAAGAAGTCAGAAGTTTAATAAAAGTGTACCAATGTCAATCATAATTAAAATATTTTTATGAATGGGAATGATAAAATTATACAACAACAAAGTGGACCTCACAGCCTGAGGTCAAGGCACAAGAGCGAAAAACGCTCACACAGAGAATATAAACTAAGAACCAAACAACAGTAACAACCCAAAACAACGAAACATAACCAAAACAACAAAATCCAAAAAGAAAAAGAAAAAAACAACCCCACAGCTCGGGGACAAGCACAGGAACAAAATAAAGCAACTAAGAAAAGTAAAGGAGCAAGAAACGCCCATACGGACCATATAAAAATTAAAGACCAAAAAACAACCCCAGCCTAAAACGAAGAAGAAGAACGCCAAACCAAAAAAATAAAATGAAAATAAATAATAAAACCCCACAGCCCATGGACAAGCAAAGAAAGAAAAAATAAAAACGAAAGAAAGCAACTAAATAAGACCATGAGCATTCTCAGACCAAGAAGCAACACGAGCACGAATACACGAACGAATGAGTTGGAAAATAATCATAGGCTCATGAACCTAACCACCATGAAGACGATGATTACGCTTCTGCCAAATGAAGTAAATTGTAGCACACCAGAGAACACGCCATAAGTTTTTCCTAACCCTCTTCCCAATGCCCTGATGACATATCCAAGACAACTCAACCCCCCAATACCCAATCCTATGAGAAGATGACATGGACCTAAGGATCCTAGACCAAAATTTCCACCCAAAAGGACAAGAAAAAAACAAATGATCACGAGACTCAAAACTTCCCCCACAAAGAATACAAGACAAAGGAATCGACCTATCCCGCCGACTCAACCTATCTCTAGTACCCAATCTATCCCTGATAGCCAACCAAGCACAAAAGAAATGCTTGGGAATATTTCCCCCAACCCACAGTAAACCCGACCAACCGACACTACTACTACAAGGACGAAAAGTATCTCATGCACTAGCAATCAAAAACCCGTCATGATTACCTGGAATCCAGACCCACCTATCCTCCACACTAGGATATGGACTAACGCTCTGAACGCTATCCCAAATGTCGATTAAATCTATAGAAACACACAGCCACCTCCAGTCTCCATCCAAACCAATGAAATCAGCAAGCATAGCATTCCGCTGACTTGCCGCATCATAAATCACCCTCTAACCAAATTGTTAAATGATAGAACCGCCCTGCAACCATGGATCCATCCAAATTCTACACCGCCTACCATCACCCACCTCCATCCTAACATGCTCTTTCAGGTAATCCCGCTTACGCAATATAGCCCTAAGACACCAAGATCGACCAACCCCAACATCAATCTCCCTCAACAATCTTCTCTTAAGGATATAAGCCTTCACCCAAGCAACCTACATAGAGTCAGACTTCACCAGCAACAACCATAAAATCTTCATCTTGATCACAATATTCCAAGAAGACCCATCGCAAATAACAAGATCGTCCTCATCAAAAGGAAGACACACCTCAGCCCAAGCCACTTTAAGACATTTACCCTCCTCCTTACCTCTCCACAGATAAGATCTCATAATCTTATCAACATCACTGTGGACTTTCGCAGGCAGAACAAATACACTAACCAAATAAACTTGAAGGCTTCGAAGAACAGAACGAACAAGCTGAAGTCTACCAGCAAAAGATAAAACTCTTGCAGACCAGGACCGAATGCGAATGATAATCCGCTGAATAAGAGGATCACAATTTGAACTCCGTAACCTTCCTGAGAGTAAAGGAAGCCCAAGATAACGAACAGAGAGATGATCAATGATAAACCCCATGCTAGCAGCAAGATGAGAAGCTTCCTCACTATTAACACCCACAACAAAAATAGAGCTTTTCCCACGATTAGCAAAAAGTCCATATAAGTCACTAAAATTCTGAATAGACTCTTTAATGAATCTCACAGAAGCACAAAAAATCATAAGATCATTCGCAAAAGTAAGATGAGTTAAACTGACCTTCTCATATAACTGGTGGAAACTGAAAGTTCTGAAGAGGGCGGGTCAACATGTGAGAAAGAACCTCCATGACCATCACAAATAAGAACAAAGATAACGGATCACCCTATCTAAGACCTTTCCTCCCATGAAAAAAGCCTTCCATAGACCCATTAATCATAATGGAGAAGATCGAAGAAGTGACACAAGCTCTAATCCAACTCACAAAGCTCAAAGGAGTGCCAATAGCCGTCAACAAACCAAAAAGAAAGTTTCAATTGACAGAATCATAGGCTTTTTAGAGATCAACCTGCATAGTACACCGATGCTTACCAGAGTTGTTATGGTAACCCCCAACAAGCTCCTGATAAAAAATAATAATTATCAATAATACTCTTGCCTGAAATGAAAGCAGACTAATTTCCACTGATAAACGAAGGAAGCCACTCACGAAGCCTATTAGCCAAATTTTTTTAGATAAACTTGTAAATATGCCTGAAATCTTCCATACGACCAGCACCATTTCTTTTAGGGATAAGAGTAATGGCAGTTGTATTCACACCATGGAGGAGATAACTAGTCTCAAAGAAGTGTAGAACAGCATCACAAAAATCCTCTCCAACCATAACCCAAGCTCCTTTGAAGAAACCCACAGAAAACCCATCAGGGCAAGCAGCCTTTCCACTATCCATGGAAAAAAGAACTCTTCTCACCTCTTCCCTACCAATCGATGCCTGGAGAGCCTGGCAATACTTAGACCATCTAAACTGCACAATATTCTCAATACAAGGAGAAAGCTCTCTATAACCAATATTCTGGGAACCCAGACTGTTTTTAAAATAATTAACTGCCATCTGAGTCACCTCATCATGGTTGGTCAACTGAGTACCATCCGGATCAACCACAGAACGCATAGCATTAACACTCAGGCGAGATCGTACAGATCGATGAAAGAAGGTAGTGTTCTGATCACCTAACTTCAGCCACCTTATTCTAGACTTTTGGCGCATAGCGGCTTCCTCCGCTCTAACTGCTCTCCAAAAATTCACTGTGGCTAAACTAGCTTGATTACTCAGATCCTCAGACAGAGGATTAGACTCCACCTCTTTCTAAGCTCTGTCCATGGTATCCTTAGGTACGGAGAACTGGCTTGAGATTTCTTATTTTTTCACAAAACTCACAATTGGCAAAACCCCAACATCTCTAGCCCAAACAAAAGTGACAACATCCAGAAAGGAAACTTCCTCAACCCAATGGTTAAAGAAACGGAAAGAGACCACTCGCTGTCTCCGCTGATAGCTGGAAAACACTAGGATGGGAGAGTGATTAGAAATACCCCATGGGAGGACATTAACCTTCATGTTACGCCAAGCATTAAGACCCTAATCATTCATCAGAATACGATCGAGCCTCCTTATCAATCCAGAACCATGGACTTTACTAGTCCAGGTAAACCAGTTTCCCTAAATAGAAGGTTCAACAAGGTTAGCCTCGTGAATAGCCATGTTAAACTCCTCCATACCCCCAGTACTTGGAGACCCTTCGAAGGCTTCAGAATGAAGTCTAATGGTATTAAAATCATCCACAACAATACCCGACCCTCTCCAACTAGCAAAAATTTCAGTCATACGCCGCCACAACAAACGTCTCTTAATATTATTATTAGAGGCATACACCCAAAGAACCTCGATACTCTCTCTAGAGAGCAAATCTGTTACCAACCTAGAGATAAACTGATCAGCAACTTTGCTAGGCGTGAACAGAAATCTGTTATATACCCACATAACCCACATGCGGGCCTATTCCACTATTACTGTAATTACTAGTGAAATCCCACGAACCACCAAAATTTTCTTCTTGAACTCTAGTTTCCAGGATACAACAGAAACCCATCGTAGACATGTCCAAAAAACCTAGCATCGCTCTACAATTTACAGGGCTATTAAGACCCCGCACATTCCATGAACACCAACTAATCATGAGGTCGTATAGGAGCTTTTGCTCCCATAGGATTACCATAAATGGATTTACTCACAAGAACCAAGGCGGTATCATCCACTATAGATAATGCCCATTTGTCTTTTTCACCCACCTCCATGAGGCTGCCAAAAGAGTTAGTCATAGTCACCTCCACTCTTTTTCCTTTAACACGAACAGATACCAACTCTCTATTATTCCTAGCAACAGGAGTAAAGTCATCACCATTTTCTACCTCCTTATCCTTCACAGGCCTCAATTGAGAGTTATTAATATCCCCTTCTTCCAACTGTTTGAAAGACTTCAACACAACATCTACATAATCTCCACTTATCGGAACCACCTCTTTAATGGACGCCACCTTTCTTACATCTTCCTTTCTAATGACTTTTTTTTCTACTCTTAGGGCAGGTACCATTAGAGTGTCCAAAGGATCGACACAAGTTACACTTTCTAGATTTTCACTTGTACATTACACTCACTATGAACTCCTTTCCCCTAAGGTTCATAGTTATATCAACAGGCATAGAGTTGTTAACATTCAGTTCCACACATACTTGGGCATATGACAGCCTACGTCTTTCTTTGGTAGCAAGATCTAAGGATAGGAGCTTTCCTATAGCACTCGCAAAAACAACCAATCCGGCGTCTGTCCATAATTCCATTGGGATCCTCCCTAGTTTAATCCAAACAGGAACATAATAAAAAACAAAGGTTTCAGGGACAATACTTGGAGTCCATTTGTGGAGGAGCATGAGTTTTCCCCCAAGGTGCCACGGTCCACGGGACAAGATCCAATCTATCGATTTCAGTCATTTAAATTGGAAGCAAATGAGGGCATTCTCCATAAGTGTGATTGTAGGCATTTCAATTCTACTCCAAATCTTTTCTATTAGTCAATAAATGACTAGATACGACAATTTTGCGTCAATTAATTGCGTTACTAGGGAATTCTCCCACACCCTAACTCCTTGATCAATAACTTCTTCAGTAGGGGTCACCACAATTTTCTCCCCGACGTAAGTAGGGTGTGTGTAAGTCATAGGATTACCACTTGACTACTTGACGACCCAAATAGAGAAGTTCATGAAGAATTTGGGCCATGACCAAAAGATCTCGGCATTTCACCTTTGGAATTCTGGGCTTCACCATCTTCTTCCTTTGTATCCAGCCCAATTGCTCCAGCCGGCCCAAGGTTTGAATCAATTCCAACCCGCCCAAAGTTTGTACCAGCTCTAGCCGGCCTGTTGATGGTATTCAGCCCATCGATATTGATCGGCCCATCAAATGGCTTCTTCGGGTCAACATCCAACAACGATCCATCCGACCCATCCTTTAAAATTTTTGGACCAACATCCATCACAGGCCCAACCACCAACGGCCCATTGCCTACAAGATCAAGGTCCCGGTTCTCACCTTTTACGCGGTTCACGTGGACCGGTTCGTTTCCACTCAATTCAGACCGTTTCTTCCTCATAAATTTTAGGTCATCTCTCGCCGCCGCCGTCATTCGATCGTTGGCCGCCATGTCATTCACACGTTGAAGACTCATCAACGCACGTTTCTTCACCGTCACTGCGTCATTTGAGGTATTCTTCATCATTTTAATCAATGGAGTTCATCCATTCTTCACCGGCGTGGTTAATATAAATCAGAAACCCTCTTCACCACCAAAGAAATGCCTTTGAATTGGACACGAAAACTTCACCAGCCGAACGTAGTATTTGGGAGAATAACTGAGTATCACCGGAAGACACCCTCTAACACAAGATCAATATTGAATAATGCGTCTGCACATCAGATCAATGTTAATAACCTGAGCTTCTCCTGGTGACGACTTCTGGGTTCGAAAACTCTACAAATCTGCCGTAGACCACCTTTGAAATATGTCAATTGTAACCGTAGCACATCCAAGATCTTCTCAGACAAGAAACCAACGTGAGAGAATATGAATTAGGCCAGCAGATTGCTTGTCCCCGAAACCTTAGGGGAAAACCCTAAAATTAATTAAAATTTTAATTAAAATTTATCTTAAATTTACTAGTATTAGAATATGAAAATTTTCTAATACTCAATAAGATCAAACATTTGATTATCTCATTTTTATCTTTTAACTTTTAGTTTTATGATGTTAGGTCAAAATTCAGCCACACCATTAGATCCCATTGTTGGGGTTTGTGGTTAATTGGGTTTAATGCATTGGGCTAATATTATTTTGAGAAGTCAACTTAAAAGTACAATCTCCTCTTCTTTCCCACACTTCCTTCCATAAGATTTATTTTGGAATTTGAGGGAGTAGTTAAAGTCTCCTAAACATTTTTTAGCGGTTGAACTGAGCATTTTCCTCTTTTTTTTTTTTTTCTTTTCTTTTTCTAATTTTTTCTTTTTTAAACTAGAGAGGAGGATCTAATTCACCAATGGTTTCCTCTGATTTTGGTCCTTTCAGAATTTGATTCCCGTTTAACTTCCACCTTTATAACTTTTTTCTTTATTACAATAATGAGAACCAAGTCATCACACCCTTTGGTTAATTTTCTTAATTTTGCATACGTAGAACACTCTCATTCACCAGCAGATTTAGTATAGGTCCACGGGGGACTCGAGCCCCTCCTCAATTTTATTGTCTTTATATAATATGTATAAAGAAAACTAATTAATATTTAATATTGATAGATAGCTTAGGGTTAACTATGCTTGTTAGCCCCCCTTTCAACCTAAATTTGAATCTTATCTATGTAGTTTTTTTGCCAAATTTTTATTTTTTTCTAAATTACAACTTGAAGCCCACTGTCAATAAATTTTCTGGATTTGCCACTACGTACTCTCATTCCTATAGCTCCAATTATTGATGATAAAATTTAGACAAAGAAAACACATTTGACCTTCACGTGATAACAACTGTCAATTTGAAGAAGAAAAAACTTACAAAACAAAGAAAAAAAATGCTTTGATATCTCTTTTTGTTATGTATTTTATTTAAGTATATTTTTAATTTTGCCCTAAAATCTCTTTATTATTTGAAATCTTCCTAAAATTACTAGATTTTGTTTAATGAATTAATTACTTTATTTTGAGATTTGTTTGATGAATTGTTGATTCTAGAAATTTCCCTAAAAACCCCTTTGTTGATTCTAGAATTTGTTTGATGAATTGTTAATTTTACTCATGGTGATTTCATACGATTGATGATGGAAACTTTGGAGATTATTAAGATTGAAGCATGTGTGGTTTTTTTGTTTGGGGGTAGGGGTGGGGTAGGGGAAATGTTGCAAATTAAAGTTTGAACCTAAAGATTGAAGTATGTATGCTATTCTTTAAATCACAACTTGAATCATTCTTCATGTGCATGCCAATGGTTTGACATTGTATTGAATTAATATAGTTTTTAATTTGTTAATTTTGTTAGTTTGAAGTGTTAACTAGCTTGTAAAGATTGATGTATGCCTTGTGAGGTGGGGAAAGGAGTAATGTTGCAACACTTGAACCTAAAAATTTAAGTGTATTGCAAACTTTGTAAAGTTAGCTAGGTTGTAAAGATTGATTAGTTTATGTTATTGTTTTCTATTTTGTAGATTAAGTTGCATATTGTATCATTATGGATATAAGTCATGGATGAAAAAGAATAAAATTTCAACTGAGTATGGCTCAGGGGTTAAGATGTTCATTAAAAATGGTCTTGAACACTTGAAAGTGTCAAATGTCATTAGTTGTGCTACGTAGCATCATAGGCAATTTTCTAGTTGTTTCATTTATAGGAAAATTAAACTTAGAGAACAACTCTATAAAGTTTATATGAGATGTTTAGAAGTTAACTAAAACTTTATATTTATGTGTTAAATATCAAGAGATCCGTAGTTTAGATCCTCTCAACTCCACTTTTGCTAACTTTCAATAATCAAGCCTATTTATCTTTTAGGTCTTTAATGATGAACAAAAATTGTATCAAACTTAGAAATAAATTATTGGTTGAGTATAGAGAGAGAGTCTCCCAATTTTTAGGGGTTGCAAAGTTTTATGTTGATGATTACGGACGAACAAGGAATTCATGCAAGAAATGTATGAACTCAATTTGGGAGTCATTAAGGGGTGTGGAGCAACAACTATTAACAATTGGAATATCCCCTCATATACTGGTTGGATGTATCATGGAGAGCTAGTGAACTTGTATAGATGTATACAAAGAGTTGATGACAGAACTAGCAACCTTTAACAAGAAAATTAAATGAAATGTTGGATCTGCATAATGATTTATTAGTTTCGGTTGAACATGAGAAGCAACAAAAGAAGGTTTAGAGAATGAAATGCCATTTAATGGCGAAGAACAAAGATACAACAAACTTATTTAAGGATTTAATTAATGAAGCGTGTAATGAACTATACCTTGGTTGTTTAGATTTTCCCTCAACTTTTTAGTTAAGTTGATGCATATCAAGGTTCTCAACTATTGGAGTAAAAAATCCTTCGACATATTACTAGAATTGTTAAAAGCAGTGTTTCCAACGGCCTATACTTACCTCATACTTCAAAGCTAAACAAAAATTGAGTGACCTAGGCCTAATATATGAGTCTATTCATGCATGTAAGTACGATCGTATATTGTATTGGAAGGAATTTGGCGATTTGCAATAATGCTCAATTTGTGGTGAGTCTTAGTATAAAATTAATGATAACAAAGGGAAAAAAATTATGTATAAGGTATTGCGCCACTTTTGGTTAATACCGAGATTAAATGAATTGTTTGCATCACAAGAAGGTTCTTATGACATGAGATGATGTAAAGATAAACGAGTCAAAACATAGGATGTGTTAAGACATCCAGCTGATGCAGAGGGCTGTAAGCATTTTGATTGTGAATTTCTTGATTTCGCTTCAGATTCACACAGAATGTTCGTTTGTTTATAACTTCAGATGTGTTTAATCTATTTGGAAATATGAATACTTTCTATAGTATGTGGCCTGTGGTGATAATCTCTTGTAATTGGCCACATTGAGTTTTTCACCTTGAAAATTCATGAAATAATCAAACTTCTTCATGTCATTGCTCATACCTGGTCCAAGATCTCCTAGTAAGAAAATTTATGTTTAATTACAACCGTGTTGATTGAAGAATTAAAACAATTATGGACTATTAGTGTGCGTACTTATGATTCTCTTAATGGTCAGTTCTTTCAATTATATGCAGCCTTGTTGTGGACCATTAATAACTTTCCAGCATATGATGACTTATCCAAGTGGAGTACAAAAGGTTATCAAGCATGTTCCATATGCATGGAAGATAAATCGTCATTCGGGATAAGATAAAAAATATCTTTCATTGGACATCGTCGTTATCTTCTAGCAAACCACATTTAGTATAGAAGTAAGCTACATGATGGAAATGTAGAGCGTAAGCCTCCTCCATTTGCATCACTACGAGAAATTGGAGTTCTCCAGACGCAGAAAAGGGTATCAGCAAAAGCAACTTTGGAACAAAGCCCAATCCCCGATGCATAAAAATATACGTCGGCCGAGACAAGTATTCCCGACGCCGTAGTTCAAGATGTTAGAAGAAGATAAATAAATATTTAATTCTCACATTTTTCTCGACGTCTCTTTGCTTGACGTCGAGAAAATTTTAGTCATTCCCAACGTCATAAGTGAAACATAGAAAGAGGTAAAAACTATTTTTGACGTTTTACTTATGACATCGAAAATAAGGGGTGTCTTCCGACGTTTTCGATATACGTCAGAAATTCGCTTATAAAAACCCTTTGCAGTACTGTAATTCACAGAATTGAAAAGGAGAAGGTCGAGAGAGTTGAGAGAGAGACTGAGAAGGAGAGAGATCGACACCGCCGCTCGCGTTCGTCGTCATCTCTGTCATCACTCTTCATGCCGGTAAGTGGTTTATTTCGGTTATTGTTTTTTTTAGTTAATTAGTTTTAGTATTTAGATTTCAAATTAGTTTTAGGTTTTTGATTTCAAATTAGTTTTAGTATTTAGATTTTGAATTAGTTGTAGGTTTTTGTATTGAATTTGAATTTGAAGTGTTGTTAGGATTTTAAATTAGTTTTAGGTTTTAGGAATTTGAATTTGAAGTGTTGAAGTTGAGATTTAAGTTTTGAAGTTGAGATTGAAGTGTTGAATTTGAATTTGAAGTGTTGAAGTTGAGATTGAAGTGTTGAAATTGAGATTGAATTGTTGAATTTGAATTTGAATTTGAAGTGTTGAAGTTGAGTTTGAATTTCAAATTTTCAATTTGAATTCCAATTTGAATTGAGGAATTATATTGAATTCGAGGAGGGTTATTGAATGGGGGTGGGGGGTTATATATTGTGATGTAGACTACATTGTCCTAAATAATTTGTATGTGGATGAATGTTGCTGGTGAATGTTATTGTTGTGTACATTTTAGTTAAAATTTGGTTGAAAAGTGTTGTTTTTCTAATTTATAGTTAAGTTTGTGGTTGAATTGGATTTATATTTGATTTTGTAGGGGTGATTGAATTAGAGTTTGTTTATGTATGAATGTTGTGGATTGTTGTTATTGTTGTGAGATGTTGTTGTATCAATATTTGTGGTTCAACTTGCTACTAAGACTACTAGTTAGTTGAACTAGTACTTGATAAGTTATTGGTTTTGTTTAGTAATAAACTTCTCCAAGTTATAAGCTTTTTAGTTCTTTTTCGTTTATGCATATCATTTATCTTTCGAGCTTCATATCTACATCAATACTAACTCATTTTATGCATATGACCACATGAGTTTATACTTTTTTTCACGATCTTTACATCTATTATCATAGAGTTAGCATTTTATTAACGTATATTGACATTAAATTCCCTTCAAAATTACATAAAACTATATTTAAACTTTGGAAGTCCATAACTTTGAGCATAGTTGTTCGAATTGGGATTTCTTTTGTTCCATGTAACTTTTCGAGATCTACGTCCTTGGCAAGTTGCCGAACTCCTTCATCCTAAAAACATCCATTTTAGCCTCCAAATTGGGTTACACAATATTTTTTTATTTTTATCAAAGTTTCAGTTTTTTGAATTTTGAAACAAACACCTTAAAGTTCCCCTATGGTTCTATTTTTTATATCTTCTTTCTTCTATATGTAGTAACAATACAATAACATACATAATTAGGTGTACCGGTACCCATATGTGGCTACGTCCACGTTCCATTGGAACTAGGTCATAGATACTTGATTTGATTTGAAATTACTCATTGATATTGATGAGATTGATTTTGCTACAAGATATTGGATACATTGAGATTGTTTGAATGTTTGATGTTTGAATGTATATGGGTTGATTATGAAAAATGTTATACTTTAACCAACAATATTTTCATCTTAGGTTTAAAGATTTATAGATGTTGACGAGGGAGAAAGTCCATACTGTTGAGATATTATTTTTGTCAAATAATTATTCTTTTTCTCAATCTTTTTAAATCTCCAAGTAGTCCTAATATGTAGAGATTTGTTGGTTAAGGTTATTTCCTTTAAAAAAGGAATCTATGATTTTGTTGAGAAAAGATTCATGGAGAAGATATATATCCATATCTTGACGTTGGTTGAGTGTGACGAACAAGATTAATTTGTAGATAAAAAATATTGAAGCATCCAACGAATCGTGAAAGCTTGAAGAAGGTGATCGTTTTATTGATGGGTATTTAATTTTATGGAATATGGAGATTTCATGGAAATGAGCATTCTTTGAGAAGAAAAAGAATATTTATGAAGAGCATTGAGTTGAGGGATCAACTCACAGATTCAGGGGGAGCCTGAAGTTTTCGTCAACAAGATTCTGGTTATATTCAGGGGGAGCCTGAAGTTATTTTAGTTTTTGTTATAATTATTTTATGTAATTGGAGAAATATGCTACTTTTGATGAATAAGATTCATGATATGAGCAAAGAGGCTCCCCAAACGTAGGCATATTTACCGAACTGGGTTACCAACGTGCTGTGCAATTTATTTCTATTTGTCCTTTAGCTAAACCTGTAGTCAATCGCATAACGTATAGCTACAGTTTATATTCACAGTATTTATTTTCACATACAACATCAAGGAATTACAAGATTCCTATAAGGTAATTCTTTTGTCCATAATTGATGTGAACTTGATTTTAATAATTAAAGATCTTTTAGTTGTATTTGCTCTTTTATTTCCTTATTATCATTTAATTAATTTTTTTATTTTTAACATGTAATGCCGAGGGCAATTTAATAAATGTTTTATACTATTTGTATACAAGTCTAAGGGTAGATGTATATACCTTCCATTTAATAATGGAGGTATTTTTTTTTAAAAAAAAATAGAGGAACTCCCGACGCACAACATTTTGTGTCGAGAATTCCTGCTCATCTTTCGACGCTATATTGACAGCATCTTCGAAGTTCATATAACATCGGGAGATGTCTAAGATCTCCCAACACAGAATGTTGTGTGTTGGGAGTTCCTCTCCCAACACGTTTTTCCCTACTTGTATCCAGACGTATATTTATGTGTCAGGAAAGCGTTTTCCGATGCTTTTTATATATCTTCCGATGATTTTGTGCATTGGGAGAGCCCCTCTTCCTTGTACTGCATGAATGAAGATGATATCTTACAACAATTAGATTCGTTGAATTTTCTAGTTATGAGGTAAACATCTCCCCCTAAAAGATAAGAATAGAAAGCGAGCTCTTAATTGGACTAAGAGAAGTATCTTTTTCGAACTTCTTTACTGATTCAGACTACTATTACGTCATAAACTCGATGTAATATATATTGAAAAAAGTGTTTGTGACAACTTGATTGATAGATTGTTGAATATTGAAGAAAAAAGAAAGATACTACAAATACTCGGTTAAACCTACAAAGTTGGAAAATAAGAAAAGATTTACACTTAAGAGAATTTGATAACAAATTTTTAAAGCCATATGCAACGTATACGTTGACTAATAACGAGCAAATTGGTCTATCCTATTCAGCTAGCCTAGTCAGTAGGTATATGACCAATCCTGGAAGAAGTCATTGGAAGCTACTAAGTGGATAATGAGATATCTAATATGGTCTAAATATGCTAAACTAAACTACCAAAGGACCTTTGAGACAAAATTAGAATTGATAGGTTATGTGGATTCAGATTTTGCAGGTGACAGTGACAAAAGAAGAAGCCCAATCGGATATGTATTTCTCTATGGCCCTAATCTAATTAGCTGGAAAGCAACCCTACAATCTATTGTTGCTCTCTCAACTACAGAAGTAGAATACATAGTATTATCAAAGACAGTAAAAAAAGGATTGTGGCTCAAAGGACTGATGAAGGACTTTGGAATCAAACAATCGATTTTAAAAATCTTCTGTGACAACCAAAGTGTCATTCACCTATCCAAGAACCCAGAATATCATAACAGAACAAAGCATATAGATATTAAATATCATTTCATATGTGAAAATATTGAAGCTGGCGAACTACAAGTACTCAAAGTACATACCTTTGAGAACGCCACCGATATGCTTACTAAGTCGGTCTCAACACTGAAGCTACATAAGTGTTTTGAGTAGATAGGTTTCGACCTACCTGAAAAAGGATAGATCAGATGGAAAAGAGTTAGATGAAAGGATCCTTAATAAATTTTGAGTTGTATTCAAGGTGGACATTGTAAAACAGAATGAATTCCAAGTGAAATTCATAAGTCTTTTTTCTTTTCTAACTACTTTCTATAAATATGTAAAGGTGCATCCTAATAAAAGAGATACGCATACGCATACTTTTCATCTAAAAGAGAGAAGAAAGAAAAAAGAGTGAAATTTGTATACTCATCTTCATCAATATAAAAGAAAAGATCCTTTTCGTGGACGTAGGCTTTATCTTGGCCGAAACACGTAAATACTTGTACCATCCTTCTTCTTCTCCTTAATCTTCTCATTACAGTGAGTTCATTATACTAAAATCAAACCACAAAAAGAAGAACCACATTAGGGTTATTTGCAAAACAGAGAGAACGAAGAAGGAGAAAGAAAAGAAAAGGTAAAGTAATTCTTCCCCTTTTGTTTTTCGTATTTCCTCTATTTTTCATGCAACCCTAAATTCTTATCCTTCTCACACGTGTACGGTTGTAAGAGTTCAATCGTGGCTTTCTCTCCTCCTTGTAATCTTTATCCTTACCCTAAATAGAGGGCCAAAACAAATTTAGGCCCAACCATTGTTTTTATTAAAACATAACTCAATTTGACACAAAGCATATCAGAATGATGGATAGAGTTGAAGAAAAAAAAATGATCTGCTTGATTGCAATAGCTAACGGTAAAGAAAATCAATTGACAATATAATAATAGGTAGATAAATTACATAAAATGTAGTCAATATCTCCCGTGAGAAGAATCTTTTTTTTTTTAAGGGAGAGGAGCAAAATTGAAGGAGTCAATATGTTTTCAACCAACATGGAAGATCATGTTATAGATGATCTATAATGTCAGTTAAATCAAAATTTCATTTCAATCATGTTCAATGTTATTTTTTAATAGACATTGTACCTCTACAATGTTAGTTTAAAGCTAGTGTTGTACACTATCCACTATGTCAGACTTTACCCAATTTTTTTAAAAAATAGTTATGCAAAATCATACTCAATGTTGGTTTTCTTAATGTTCAGTCCATTTTTTATGTCGATGAAAGAGTTAAAACCAATATTAGATGTCTCATTTTGTGTTATAAAATGTTTGTCATTGTATTTTATAAAAAATCATTAAAAAATTGTTTGTCATAATGCGTACCTACTGTAATATATTTGTTTTTTCCCTTTGCACGACAAACCAACACTACTACAATTTTTTCCCTTTGCATGACAAACCAACACTACTACAAAAATAGACTATTTTCATATTTTTAAACTATCAAGAACTGTTATTCTTGATGGTATTAAAATCGTCATTGAAACCATCGTCAAGAAAGTCAAAGTTCTTGACGGTTGATAAAAACGTCAAGAATAGTGAACGTTGACGCTTTATAACGTCAAGTATGCAAATTTTCATGACAGTTAAGAACTGTCAAGAGGATGAGTGTTTACGATATTTTAAAACCGTTAAGAGTATGAGTGATCATGACATTTAAAAACCATTAAGAATATAAGTGTTTATGACATTTAAAAACCTTCAAGAGTATCAGTGTTCATGACATTTAATAATCGTCAAGAAATTGATTGTTTGTGACATTGAAAACCCATCAAGAATGCACTTGTTATGAAATTTTAAAACTGTGAAGAATGTATTATTTTGTGACATTTAAAAACCGTCAAGCATATTTCCAATTTTTTTTAAAAAATTGTAATTCAATTATACTTTTGTTCATGTATTGTGCTCTCATACTCTTTACAGTTTTTAAATAACTCAGAGTAAAAAACAACTTATGTCTGCATATTATAATAAATTACAAACAAATTACAAACTTTTATATTGTCAGTTGATCTTGTCATTATACATAATTTTCATCAATTGATTATATTTTAACACAAAACTTGTACACATATAAATAAGAACTTTCATATATAACAATAACATAGATGACGTTTTTACAAAGAAACTAAGTACACGAAATCTATCGAATTTCCCTAAAGGGACACAAATAAAAGCAAAATAGAAACTAAACCTTAGTAATATATTTTTTCAAAGAAACTAAATACAACAAGGTGCTGTCATGAATAAAAAAATTACAAGTTTGGCCACTAACCAAACATCAGTCACTTGCTTGGTAGCTTCATCACTACTGTAGATGGATCGGATATTGGTGCAAGACCTAATAAAAATACAATAGTTTTCAAGAGTTACAAACTAGGTTCAACACTTTGCAAGAGATTAAAATAATCCAAGTGAAGCTTGAGAACCAAAAACTAAAGAGAGTAATACAATCTACCAACTGAATAAAACATATCATGGAATATAATCTATGTAAAAGAGGTTCCTCAAAAGTTTTTTAAGTGACACTCTCGCTCTCCAAACAAGCTAAATGACCCAGCTTGACCTCTTATAAGTATTTGAAGCATTATGTCTTCATTTCAAAATTTAAATTGTAAACAAAAATAAGAATGAAAAATAAAATTCAACCCTAACACGATGAAAGCTCCAAACCTATCTCAACTAGCTAAGGGTTAATGTTTGTGCATTGTATAACTAAATAAACACACGTTTTTGTTTTACACCATTATAATTATAATATGGAGGACAAGACAGAATGGAATTGCAAATATAAGGTGGCCAAGCCTCTAATACTTCGAACTATAAATTTCTTTCAACGCAATCAAACAAAAAGTCAATACCAAAAATATGCATAAATCACAACAAGCTGGTTGAAATGAAATTCTAAGGCTTCCACCTCCAAATATCTTGTTCATTTTCTACTCCATACCATTTTTTCAAAAATCAAAGTCAAGTTTTTAAAAGTAAAGAAATTTGTTTTATGTTTTTGGAATCAGTTTAGAAGTCAACTCTAAGTTTAAGAAAGATCGCAAGAAAATTGTTAACTACTTTGCCTAAAGCAACAAAAGAAGGAAACAACATGTTATATCTCATATTGTAATAATTAGACGTTTGAGGAATAAAGAATGCATAGCGTACCAAATCACTTTCAATTCGAACACAGTTGAAGCCTCTAAATCTATTCACTGCTTCTACATTGAAAAACTTGGATGTTTTACTATTATCTAGGGTCGGGTTTAGTGATGCATCAATGAAGTAGCATCCAAGCTCCACAGTTGATGACCTGCAAAATTAGCAAGAAAATGAATGTCTAAACTTAGAATGCAATCTACCAAATGTATCAATTTTGAAGTGGCTACATGTCCACAGTGAAAGGACGACACTTGAACATAGAATATCACCCATACATAAACAACACTCTCACAAATCTAAGTTCAATTTCATAAATAAACAAATTGAACAACTTCATATCCATCCCAAAACTCACCTTTCGGCTTCCCCTCCCCTAAAGAGTAAATAAATAACTCCACTAAGTCTTGCAACCAAGATCAAGTAAAAGCACTAAAAGCTTAAATGACCATAGGGTAGTTTGGAAAAACAGGTAGATGATTGTCAGCAGACTTTTCTATTATCTCCAGTGGCACAAATGCGGGTGTAGGAGCAGTGCCTACATCCAACCATACATGTAAGTGTGGTTAAGAAATAAGCTTTCCAGTTAGTATTCTTTCATGCCCACCTTGATATTTCTTATAACTTGAAACAAACACATGCTTGATCTTTAATGTTGTCAACAAAACTCACTTTCACTCGTCCTTATTAATATTGATATTAAAATAAAAGCACAAGCATAGAACTTAAATGCAAATATTCAAGTCATGGAGATCTATAATGAAAGTGGTTATCTTTATCTATTTGAAATGAATCATTACCTAAACATGAGCTTCTAAGCTAATATCATTGACCAATTGAATAAGAGCAAGCTTCAGTTTCAATTTCAAGACAAGACATTCAATCAAAATAGGATGCAAGGTATTCAAACCAGTTACAAATGTATCGATCCTCTGAATGAAAAAGTAGAAAACACAGTCAAACACCCCTATTTTCCAAAAGCAAAAACACATAATATAAGTATAATGAACAAACCATTGGAAAATCCATGGCTCATTGAGTGCAATAATATCCCTTCCAACTATAAATTAACAGAACTCATGTGAAGTCCGCATTTTGGAGTAAACAGGTTGTGAAGAAGAAAGGTAAGTGTGAGTACAACATGTTTTGAGGTAAAGGGAGTTAAAATGACTAAGTTTGAATGACACGTTTTTAAGGAAGAAAGTATTCATTCAAACTAGACGACGTAAGGAAAGGTAGTATGCGTTTTGAACTAGGCGAGGAAAATCCAAGAGAGGAAAGAGTGGTTCACTAATTCAGATTAGTCAACTTCTTACGTATTGGATTAGAGTTAAGCATGATTAGAGAAGATATTAAACCTACACGTATAAGGCACTAAGTAGGAACTGGAAAGCTAAGATGAGTTCAAGGATGACTATTCCAGAATGACTATTCAAGTTTAGGATTAGTATAAATAGACCTTGAAAGTTCAAAGGTGGTTATAAGAAGTTTTAAGAGTTTAAATTCCAACCAATAAAGAAGAGGGTTAAGAAGAAAAGGCGAGGAGAAGAAAAAGGGAGTTAAGAAGGGGGTTAGAAGAAATAAATAGTTTTTGTGAGTGACCCTTCCTAAGTGACAAAACAGAGTTTTCTAAAGTTTTTCTTTCAAGTCATATTATGTTAAGTTAAATACATGTATAAACTTGTTTATGTTTATAAGAAAGCATCACATTTTGAAAGAAGGTGTCCAAGTGATAAAGATCAAAATTCTTCATTTCTAGACATATTTCTCAAACTCCATGTTTTGGGATTGCTCACGTGTCCTACGAGTGGGTTCAGAGTCATCTAAGGAAGAAAAATAGTATTAGTGTGAACTTATGTAATAAACTTATAAAGTGCCATACAAGTAATGAGACTAACCTGAAGTGTCACCCACCAAGGATGATCACATGTAAGAGGATATGTCCAACTCCTAGAACAAATCATCTAACTCATGGAAACAGGTGAAGAATGATGGCATAGTACCTGTAGACACAAAAACCAAAATTAAACAAACGAAATATTTTAAACTGAGTCTAAAATGAATACATATTGTTTTTGCACACAAGTCACAAAAAAATTCACGCAATTCAGTAACAACAGTGGACACAATTTTTGGTACATATGCTCAAACACCAATAGGGAGAAATTGATGTAGCAAAATGTGACAGTTATGTGTTTTAAGATTAGATATATTTTCGTCTTTATCATTCACACATCACGAAATATTAGAAATGAATCCATCAGAAAATTTAACTGATTTCAAAAACTTGCAAAACCAATTTGCTCGTTATTAGTCAACGTATACGTTGCATATGGCTTTAAAAATTTGTTGTCGAATTCTCTTAAGTGTAAATCTTTTCTTATTTTCCAACTTTGTAGGTTTAACCGAGTATTTGTAGTATCTTTCTTTTTTCTTCAATATTCAACAATCTATCAACCAAGTTATCACAAACACTTTTTTCAATATATATTACATCAAGTTTATGACATAATAGTAGTCTGGATCAGTAAAGAAGTTCGAAAAAGATACATCTCTTAGTCCAATTAAGAGCTCGCTTTCTCTTCTTATCTTTTAGGGGGAGATGTTTACCTCATGATGATGATGATGATGATGATGAGATGATGATGATGATGATGATGATGATGATAATGATGATAATAATACTACTAATAGTAATAACAATAGTAGTAGTAGTAGTAGTAATAATAATAATAATAATAATAATAATAATAATAATAATAATAATAATAATAATAATAATAA
>JBBPDI010000009.1:2208327-2218840 GCA_037974545.1 Cucumis variabilis | reverse complement strand
TGAAGTAATTTGGAAAGGTTGTCACCTTTTCAAGTGGTTAATTTTTGGGTTATGGGAGATTTTCTTAATTTTAGTTTTGAGGGGTATTTGATATCTCAATCACCACTTTTAAGTTTATAGAATTCAATTTGTTTGAATTATCTATTTAAAATGTTTTTAACTAATACATTTTTTCTTTTAAACATTTTTTTAAAAATAAATTTAAAATTTAAATATTTAGAGTGTGTTTGGTTTGTCTATAAAAAAAATTGTTTTTCAAAAATACATTTCTTTTTAAACACTGTCTTGAAAATGAGTTTAAAATTTAAATACTTATATATTTGATTAGAGTTTTTTATAAGTGTTTATATGTGAATTTTGTTTCGTTTGTCCTATATATATATATATATATATACCAAAAAAGTTTATACTTAACTCAAATCACCACAAAAGACTACTAAATACGATTATCTAATTTCATAAAGAAATATATATATATTTTGATTTTTTAAAAATAAATATATAAACTAATTGTTTTAAAATTTTGAAATTAGTAAAGTTAAAACCAAACATTATTTTTTTTTTCGTATTAACTTTTTAGATAATTTTATTTAGAAGTAAAAGTATATTGATATTTAAATTTATAATAATAAAAACTATAATTGATTTGTAACAACAAAACATAATAGTAATAATTTTTTTAAACAATATAATATCAACTAGACAAAAGTGCAATTGGATTACGTTCTTCATTCATCTCTACTTCACGAACTAAATCCAATTGCTTTGAATTGTATTCTCTAATTGTAGTTATATTTATGGACATCTACTAAAATTAAAAAGTGGGTTAAGTAACGGGTTTTTCTGTTTACTAAAACTTCAATAGAAATAAAGAAGAGGAGACACTATCAACAGAAGGAAAAAAAATTACATACGTGAATTCATAACCAAAATATAACTACATATCAAAATTTTAGTATTGATTCTATCGACAGAAGTAAAAAAGAAAAAAGAACTTAACAACAATATCAATTACAACAGACTGCAATGAAATATTAATTATACAGCACTAGAATTTATACGATGAGTAAGGACCATTCATGAAGAGGAAATAATTAGCAGAGAATTTGAGCATAAAAGACTTTGCCTTCAAGATATCGGTATTATCACTAAACTTGACAGTAGTCAATAGCAAAGCCAGAACAAAGAGAGTGATTTTTACTTTTAAAAGAACTAAATATACATCGACACGTTAAGGAAAGTCTCTATTTAGTTACCAAAAAATGTTATATGTTAGTCAAAGATAATGTTGCCAGGAACTCGCACCTGAAAACATAAAAAAAATTGCTGTGTTTAGAAACCATAATCACAAGGCAAACAACAATTTTCTAAAAGAAAGTTTCTAATTCAAAGTTGTTGGTTGATAGTAGATGGATGCACGTTGAAAAAAAAAAAAAAAAGAATTAAAATTTCACGATTCAGGTTTTTGAATATTAGAAACTGATAATAAAACTGAAAAAAAGAAGAAGAAGAATATTTAATAAATGGGAGAAGAAACAGGCACGAACATATTCAGTAGGACAGTTAAAATAACATACACTAACCTCAAGTAGTTTAGTGGACATAACCTACTAAGAACCGACACTAAAACATCAAGAAAATGGCATGATCAGAATAAGAAAATCATCGAATTAAAAAGAGCTAGAAACTGGGTATGATTTGTGATGATCAAGATGGTGAGAAAGTAGTGGGTTTCAACTAAAAGATCATTTGGAAAGAAATTGAAAAATACCCAAGAAAGATGATATTAAATTAAAGTGTTGAATTCCCTATAAGTATCAATGACAGAGCCTTCAAGGAAGAAAGAGAATGAAAAGTAAATCCAATAGAGAATTTTGTTGCCTGCACCTAATTAATATGGAATGAAATCACAACTAGATGATTTGAACCTATTTTAAAGTGAAAGTATCACTTTATTAATAAATGAATGATATTATTATTGATAAAAGCTGAAGAATGAAAAAAACAGCCCCAACCACAAATGGAGATCTGTAATAAGTAGATATGAATAACAGTCGATAGTGTCCAAAAAATCTGACGAAGAGTAATTAGAAAACAACACTAAGGAAGCCCGATTGAAAGGTCATCTTCAAATTATGAATTGCACAGATTCAACCTGGAAGTGCAACATAGATACATAGCAACCCCATGATAATTTAAAATTCATAACACAACTTAAATAAACACTTCACTCCGAGTCATTCAGAATGGGAACAATAAGTGGCTTCATTTGTGCAAGATATACAATTGCCCACCTAGATTCAACAAATGCAAAGAAAAAACATCATTAGTCATTAGTCATTACACATCATACATATTTTGTGTTTAGTAATAAAATAATAGATACTGTGGCAAGAGTAGCCCAGTTTATAGATTCAGCAACAAGTTATAGAAAGTGATCATGGCGTTGAAGATAATACTATCTGAAAGGATACTCCATAACAGACGTCTGGAAAATGTTTGAAAAACGTTTCATCTTCTTAAGTCGTGCAAGAATTGAGAGCTTTCCATTAGTTTCACGTTTTACGAAACCCTAGGACATTTTGAAACGTCTTCCGATTACATCTCCAATATCTTCCTTTACCTATCTTCTGCGATTGTTCCATCGAAAAGTTCCAATATCTTCACCGAAAACTTCACATTAATTTCATTGCGATTATTACTCCAATATCTTCTGCGATTGTTCCGTTACCTATCTCCAATATATTAAAGTCCTTTATACGTGCCCTAACTTCGTCTGCTTGAAAATCTTCAATCATCTACATAAAGGATTCGTCCCTTAACTTCGTCCGCTCCAATATCTTCCACATATGTGAGGAAGGGTAGAAAGGTAAATACACCTAATATTGATGAGGAAGAATGATTGGAGAAAAAGATCGTGCAAAGTAGAGCCCACAGTGAAGAATTTTAGGAAACGCTTTAAATAGTGATTGATAGGGAGGAGTAGCTAGGTTTTCTTTTGTCATCTTTATGAGAGTAGTCTGCTGTAGCCAGCAGGGGTCTCCATTGATGTAAAAGGGTACTGGTATGTTTCTTTTATGTTTTCTTTCCTTGTTATCTTTATCTTGTAGCTTGTAAACATCTTGACATTTATATATAAATAAAGAATACCAGAGTACCACATATGTTTGCCACTATTTGGATGTTTTATTTGACATTTGGGGTTGGTAGCCTGACATTTTACTCTAAATAGAGACAATGAGATCACAGCAAGCAAAACAAGTAATAAAGGAAAGAAAAGCCCCCCTATTTCGAGAAGGTTGGTTCCTCTCTTCAAAGCTTCCCACAGTGTTTCCCCAAAAATGACCTAATCTTCAACAATCCCAAAACATTTCTTAAGTACTCCAATTCCCCAACACAGGTGGGTCCGACAACAGATATTCCTCTTATGATAATATGGGCTGTCAATATGTTTAACTCCCCCATGTGGTTTATTCAGGATGGAGCGTCCTAGTCTTGTTTTAAAAATTGGGCTAGGCTGGTATAAAATTTCAAAGCCATAACTTAGAAGTTTGGTCAACTGCCTCTGAAATTGGGGTTGAACTTCCCTGTGTTCTATCAAGAATTTTTAATGCCTTCTAGCCTGAGAGTATCGTGAACCTCCTGTCCAACAAATAATGTCTCCATTTCTACATTGCCATCACCACTGCCATCAATTCTCTCTCGTATATAGACTTGACCTATGCACCTGGAGATAATTTCTAATTAAATAGGAAATGGATCAAGAATTTTGAGATAATACTGCTCCTAGCCCAACCATCGAAGCATTTGTTTCAATAGTGAATGACAATGAAAAAGTCTAGGAGAGCCACAAAGAGGACAGATGTCATTGCTTTCTTTAACTATTCAAATGCTTTAGTGGCTCCTTCATCCCATTTAAACCTGTTTTTCTGTAACTTGGTAAGAGGCAGTAATATCCCTATAACCTTTTACAAACCTTCTGTAGTAGCCTGTGAGGTCAAAAAATCCACAATATTTAGATACGTCTCTCGGTTGTGGCCAATTGACCATCACTTTCACTTTTCCACCATCAGCCTCTACTTCTTTACTAGATATCCAATGGCCTAAGTACTAAATCCAGGGGTGCTCAATGACACATTTTTTCTCATTGACAAACAGTTTGTGGTCCTTCAAAATATTAAACACCACTCCCAACTGTCTTTCATGTTCAGTGATATTTGTGCTATAGGCTAGGTTATTGTAAAAAAAAAACCAGCACAAAATGCGTTAGGAAAGGTCTGAAAAGTTGGTTCATCAGTAACTGGAAGGTGGCTGGTGCATTGGTTAACCCAAAGGACATAACCATGAATTTGTAATGTCCTTCGTGGGTGCGTAAAGCTTTCTTCTCAATATCATCCTTCCTTATTCTAATTTGGTGATATCCAGATCGTAAATCGAACTTCCAAAAGATTGTCGCACCATGTAGTTCTTCAATCACAGGAATGAGAAATTTATCCGCAATGGTCACCTGATTTAATTTGCGATAGTCCACACAGAAATGTCACCCCATCTCTTTTCTTAACTAGTAATACAAGGGTTGAATAGGAGCTTTGACTAAGTCTGATGATTCCTGCTTGCAACATTTCAGTCACTAGTCCATCAATCTCTTCCTTCTGGATGTGCCCATACATGTATGGTCTGACATTGATGGGTTTCTGTCCATCCAATGTCAGTATCCTATGGTCTACTGCCCTTTGAGGAGGTAACTCCTTCGGCATCTTAAAAACCTCTTCACATCTTTTTAACAATTCCCGAATCATGGGTAATTCAGATTCCTCCCCTTTCTCTTCACTATCACTTTCATCTTGAGTTCATTCTTCAATTTCCATGTTATGAAATTCCAGTAAGAATCCTTGGTCTTCCACTTCCTCTTCAATGAGCATTCTGTCTTTGATAATGACAGGTCCCCTTTTTAGAATAACTTGAGAGTTTTCGGCCATGAAGGTCATAGTCATTGACGGCCAATGAATGCCCTTGAGCTCAGTAGTACTCAGCCACTACATAAACAACAGTATATCAATCTTACCCAATTCTATGGCTAGAAAGTCGACTACAATAGTCAGTTCGAGTAGCTTGATTGAAGCGTTTGCACATTCCTCTTCCTTCCAACGCAAGCCTATCCCCACGCATTACTCCAACTTCGTCTCCTTTTCAAGTGGTAAATTTAACTCCTCGAAAATTTCCTGATAGATGAAATTGTGTGTCACCCCACTGTCAATTAGGAGGATTACTTCTCTACTCCTCATTGTCCCCTTCAATTTCATAGTTCCTTTGGACGTAAAATCCAAGATGGTTCAAAGTGCAATTTCCATCTCTTCCATCACCTTTAGATTTTTCAACTCCACCACCTCAGGTTCAATCTCCTCCTTGACTTTGCCACTTCTCTGTCTTCTTCATTCATAATGAATAATATCACCTCATGATTCTCAATCTTGCATCTTTGTCGTTACGGTGAAAACATAACCCCTTGCCCTAAACTCACTGGCAAACATCTCACTAGCGGCTCACCTCTCGTGTAGTTGCCTTGATCGAAGTCAAAATTTGCCTCATAGGGTACTCAGTTCGTCTTCCCTCTTTCTTTTTCGAATTCGCTCCTCTCTCGTCTTTCATAGCTTGTGTTTCAACCTCAAAAGTACCCAACCCACGAATGCCCACTTCATTTAAGGCCAACTTGAGAGCCAAATTTCTATCATTCACTAATTGGGCCTCCCTCATACAGTTCCCCAACATTAAGGGTTGACGGCTCTTCATCTCTGCCTGCATGTTAGTTCTAAGCTAGTTACAAAAGCATCCATCAAAACACTTTCTGCCATCTCCGACAAGGGCGTAGAGTAATTCAAAAACTTCTTCATATAGTTTATGTATCTCTTATCTTGCTGACATTTCCTTCTCCGAAAATTTTAAAATGTTCAAACATTATTCCTTTCAGATCTTTCCATGACGTGATTTTCTTTCGATTGTTGCTCCATCATAACCAATCCACTTCGTCTTGGGTAAAACTTACGACAACCAACTTCACTTTCTCCACTTCGGTTAGTTCGTTGATTTCAAAATAATGTTCAGCCCTATAAACCCAAGATTATGAGTTCACACCGGTAAAAATGAGCATCTCCAACTTTTTATACTTGCTTATATCCTGATTACCCCCGATAAGTCCAAACGTTACATCAACTTCCGCCACCTTACCTTTCAGTTTCAACCCATACCCATTAGAAGCAAAAGATTCTTCTTTATGCTTGGTCATACTGCTTTCCTTCACTTCATCCGACGATTTTTCTACACTCTTATTTAGACTGATATCATCCTTTCCTTCAATATTTTTTGTGCCATTACTCGTGTCCTCCCCAAGAATTTCGGCGACTCTGATAACAATTTGTTAGGACTTCGTTACCTACCACCACGAAAATCCTAACAAGACTAGAGATAAATAGAGACAGTACTTTGTTATGATATATATATAGAAATAGAGAGGAAAATAGTCTTCACAATGTTTACTTTAAACATAGATAATGATCACAGGAAGCAAAACATCAAGAAGAAAGAAAAGAACACCCCTTCAAGCTATTTCGAGAAGGTTGGTTCCTCTCCTCAAAGCTTCCCACAACTTTTTCCCACAAATGACCTAATCTTCAACAATCCCAAAACATTCGTTAGTACTCGAATTCCCTAGGTGGACAATAGATATTCTCCCATGATTCGCATTGGCCATGTTGTCATTTAATCAATACCCTTTTTGCCTCTCTGTTTGTAAGTATGGATTATAGGGGGCTGAACAGGTTTTCACACATGTCGTTTTGCTCCTTCTTCCATTGAAAGTTTGACAAAATAATGTGTTTAAAGCAAATGGTTTTGTGTGTGTGTGTGGTAACAAAACCGTTAAGTAGTTTGTGTGGAGATTGCATAAATTTCAAGATGTACTATACTGCTTTAGGGGAACCTAAAACCAATTCAATTGAGAAAGTTTTCTCATCCTTAGGAGGGGCAGCTTAAGGTTCGTTCTTGTGAGAAGAGCTTGTACACTTAGGGGGACATAAGTTTCTCTGTGAAGGGAGTTCACGAAGAGAAAAAAAGATTCATTCCAGTGAGGGAATCTCACATACTTAGGGGAGCCTACGTTCTAAATAGAGGAAGTCTCGCATCTAGGAAGAGGAGTCTAGGTGTTCATATGAGTTACGTTCTATAGTTGTCAATGTAATCTTGATTGTGTACAGATAAGTACAATGTGGTAATCACTTAATTTGATTGTATAAGTAGATTATCTTTCACGATGGTCCTCCATATGTAGGTGTTGTATCACCTAACTGAGTTACTAACTCTTGTGTGTTATTGTTGTTTCTCTTTTTGTTGGTTTGCTCGTCTCTATGATTTTTAGAACGTTTTGTGTGACAACTTGAAACTATGTGATTGAACTGCATTCCAAAATTTCACTAGCTTATCTTCCTTCCACCTCACATACATAATCAAATACCAAGAAATCTCCAATTTGAACAAGCTTTGAGTCCAATAAAAACCCACAACTATGGAACTTTGATGGTGAGGACCTTCCAATGAATAAATCTTCCATCGGCACCTCATTTCATCTACTTTTCCTTTCTTCAATACATAATTTCTATTGTTATTTTCTCATATCAAACACCATAAAAAATCGATAGTAATCATAGAAAGTATCTTATCTTAATTTGCCTACTTTCTTAAGTCTTATCTCCTCAACCAATTCTGTACGATTCCATCCAAAGGATTGTTAGTTCTCTTTAATAAAATAGTTGAAGTTAAATCTCAAACTAACTAACTCTCTCAACACACTCAGAGAATATTTATATTATTCTCCTAAGTGGTCCCCACACCCTATAATTCCCTTCCTCGCACTATTCTTTCCTCTCCTTTTATACTGATGCACTATTGGTGGCCTAACAGTAACAGTATCTTCATCTCATGTGTCCACTTTCTGAACTCTTCAACCAATTGTTCACTTACTAATCCAAATAATGGGTAGGCCTCGACTATCAAAAGATTGAAGTCCAATCTCATACTTTAATCCAAAATTCCTATTATCCTAACATATCTTTCCTTCATCCCAATACACATAACAATCACCTTACCGAATCGTCAGACAATTACAAGAAGTATCTTTTCATCCAAGACAATTACAATGTCAAAAGTTGATTCCCAAATTAATGCTTCAAAAAAAAAACCCCTACCTTAGCTTCCTCCTCACATATTTAACCAATACTGGCCAATCTAGAATCCACAATTCTCTCCTTCCTCTTGACATAAAAAACCAAGTACCTGGAAATCTCTAATTTGAACAAACTTCGAGTCTAATAAAAATTCATACTTCAATAAAATAATTATTGTATCCAAACATATCTTTTTGTTCATCCTAGCATACATAGCATATCTTTTCTTCAGTAACGAATTCAAAATACAAAATCTATCATCTTATCTTCCTTCTTCCTATTATACTCAAATATCAATGACTCTACAATTTGAACAAACATTGAGTCCAAGAAAAGAAAACACAACAATGAAACCTGAATGGTATCCTTATCTTTTCCATGCGTGCCTAGAAAATTTTCAAACTTATTTTTGTCAAAACATCCATAATAAGCTTTTCGAAGATACTCCACTTTTTTATTTTTTTATTTGACGTCTTTTCTAATGAATTACTTCCCTACGTGTGTTTTCTCATCTTCTAATATCACCACCTTAGCAATTTTTTGACATGTTAAGAAATATTTCATTTGTCCATATTCTTAACTCTTCATTCAATTTTCTACTTTCTTGTCCTGAGAATGTCCAGTAAAAAAGTTGGAGTTTAATCTAATGTCTGAATCCAAAATTCTCTTACTCTAATGTATCTTCGTCCCAACTAATATCAAATACCAACAAATCTTCACAATTTGAAACCCAAATGGTGTCCTTGCTTATTCCATGATAAACCTTTTAAAGAATAGTTCACTTTTGTTATTTAACGACTATTCTATAGAATTACTCCGTCCACCGCAGGTCCATAGTTCATGTGTGTCTTTACCTTTTCCAGTATATAATCTCTAATGTTTTAAACAAAAATTATAATGTTAAATCTCATACTTTAAACCAAAATTTTTTATCTTAATTTTTTTGCTTTCTAATCCAATAAATGACTAGTCGTCGCCAATAAAAAAGTTGAACTCATACGTTAATTCAAATTTATTAAACCATTCTCCAAACAGCGGAAAAAGTTATTTTTTGGATAATAAAGTATTAGGCTACACATTTGAAGTGGTTTACAAGCCTGGACTTGAGAACAAGGCAGCTGATGCTTTGTCAACAGTACCACCGACAATGCATTTAAATCACATGTCGACCCTTGCTTATTAGACGATTAATATTAGAGAAGGGGTCGAGAAGGATTCTCATTTGAAGGAGATCATCGCTAAAATAGAGGCATAGGAGGAAGAAGTTCCTGACTTTTCCTTGCAACAAGGTGTATTGAAGTATAAGGGAAGACTTGTGCTGTCGAAAACATCAGCTTTACTTATCATGATTCATTGTTTGGGGGGGGGCACTCGGATCTTATAACATTCAAGAGATTGACCGGAGAATTATACTCGAAAGGTATGAAACAGGATGTGACGTGGTATTGTGAAGAGTGTTTGGTATGCTAATGAAATAGAACTTTAGCTCTATCCCCGGTTGGTTTGCTGATGATACCAGATGCCATTTGGAGTCTCACAAAAGCTGCAGGGTGGGAAGTGATTCTGGTAGTTGTTGATAGAATGAGTACGTATGCACACTTTATTGCTTTGAAACACCACTATACGACAAAATCAATTGCTGAAGTTTTTGTGAAAGAAATAGTTCGATTGCATGGTTATCCAAGATCTACTGTATCTGATTGTGACAGAGTGTTCATTCATTACCCACTTCTGGAGTGAAATGTTTTGATTAGCAGGAACCAAATTGAATCAAAGTTCAGCTTATCATCCACAATCGAATGGTCAAACTGAGGGGTTGAAGCTTAATTAAGGTGCTTTTGTGGAGTGAAATCGAAGAGTGTGTGAATTGGCTTTTCATTGGGCGGAATACTGGTAACATATCAGTGTTTAATCAAAATAACTCTTTTTCAAGCATCTTATGGGTGATTGCCTCCTCTACTGATATATTGTGGTGACATTGAGACACCTAACTCCACACTTGACCAACAATTAAAGGAAAGGGATGTGACGTCGAGGGCTCTGAAGGAACATCTTTAAACAACTTAAGAAAAGATAAAAAAAAAATATGCAGACTTGAAGAGAAGAAAAATTGAATTCCAAAAATGAGATATGATGTTCTTGAAAATTAGGTCATACCGACTGACTTCCTTGAGGAAGAGAAGAAACGAGAAATTATCACCGAAATACTTTGGTCCATGTAAGATACTTGGAAGAATAGGTCAGGTTGCTTATAAATTGGAATTGCCAGTTACTTCCTCAATACATCCTGTGTTCCA
>JBBPDI010000009.1:2046222-2058586 GCA_037974545.1 Cucumis variabilis | reverse complement strand
ACATAGTTATTGCAAATATGCTAAATGCAAGTACCAGCTTCTTTGTAGCTTCGTATTTTGAGCTATACCCATGCGGAAATTGTTCTTCCAATTCTACTCACTCGTTATTAAACATAGCCTAACTTAAATGTGGATGAATATCATCATCATGAGAACTCTGAGTAAGCAACAACATACAGCAAGAAAAACTACAAAAATTCAGAAAGAAAATGTTTGATTAACGACAAAAATTCAGATCCAAATCACATTACTTCTGATGTATTGTCAAAATAAATATCTTTTACACAGTCAAAAGCCTCGATAAACTAAAACATCTATGAGAAATAGGAAGAAAAAGATTAATAGTAAAGCACAAAACCACGCCTCTCTAGCGGCAAAGCTTCCCCAATGAGTTCGCTCTATCTGCTTACTTCTCAGAGGAGTTGGGTCCTCTCTTCTTTCCAAAACCAACCACTGTAAAGATCAAACAAATTAAAATCTCACATCAGAATGATGCTTAACAAAACCTGATACAAAAATCTTACTAATGCAATAAAAATTTATTCTGATGAAGAACTGTATCTAATTTAACAAATAAACCAGTTAAAATATTTCTGAAAATAGTGATTGAATACAATATTAAAACAAAAATCATCAACGCGAAACTGGTAAAATATCTGAAAACAAAATAATTTGAACAACAATATGTTACCTGCAGTGACGAATCTGCGATTGTATTGCATCCGCTTGTGTGCACGTCCGCGGGGCTTCTTCTTCTTGTCCTCCTTCGCTTTTTTTGGAGTTTGACCTCTCACCTTACCGGCACGAGCCAAAGATCCGTGTACTTTCCCTGGAATCGATAAAAGCACGAATGGACGCAATTCATAAACAGATTCGATAAACACAGAATAGAACCGATAAACACAAGATAGAGAACTGATCAAATGTGAATAAATCAAGAGTTAGGGAGTTGCTCACCCATGGCTGATTGATTGCTTCGGAACCTTTCCTGTGCTTAACTTCCGATAACAAGCCGCTGAGGAGATGGAGATCAAGAGTTAGGGTTTTGGTGGGATGAGAATATAAAGCAATTAGAATAGGTCTGGCTGAGAGACCAATGTCCGATGCATTGTAAATTTTGGGCCTATTATATTGGGTCGTCTAAGTGATAATGGGCCACCACTTTGTCAAATTTAGAAATTTTGCGATCCCATTAATTTGATGGCCCATAAATAGACGTTTAAGGAGATTTTTTACATTTTTTAAAAAAATCCAATTTTGGGCATATATTTAAAAAATGTTGGACATTTTCAAGGAAGGATTTTAGAAATAATTATAGATAGTATAACCATTTTCACTTTAATAAAGAGAAACACATATATTAGTATTTTTTTTCAAAGTTGGAGAGAGGAATATACTTTCATCAAGAAAAAAGACAGTTAGTTTGTGTGTGGGTCGGTTGAATAGGAAATTTTGAGATCCATCACAAATTGTCACATCATTTATTAAATTAGTGATGAAGAGTGCAAATAATTGAATTTGAAACTAATTAAAAAAAATTGATATGTGTCTCAAATTCAAATTGAAAACATAAATTGGTCAATCCACATGTTTTCATCATAACCATTGAATCAAGTTAATTATTTTGGTTCAATTAAATATTTAGTCCAATTGAGTCTAAAAATAAGTTTAATTGAACCCAAAAATAAGCTTAATTAAGCCCAAAGGGTAAATATGACCCAAATCCATTTGGTTGAGTCCATTGGCCAACCAGACTCAAGACCGTAAAGCCAACCAAAAACTTTATAAATAGAGGAGTTCTCCTCATTTGTAAAGGTTGGAAATTTTTTACTCAAGTATCGAGAGAATTCTTCCAAGATCTAGATGACTCCCTAACTCTTGAAGTCGACCATCCAAATATTAAAGTTCCTTTGAAGATACAAGTTTTCTTCCAATACTCCAACTTTCCTTGAAGATTGAAACTCCTTTGAAGATATAAACTTTCTTCCAAGACTCCAACTTCAAAAACATCATGGTTCCGCTTCCTCAAATCAAGCGTAAGCATTCGATCGAAAGAGAATCAAATGATCAAATTATAGGGATCGAATTACATCGCATCAAATCAACAAAAATACAACATCAACACTAGTTCAACTCCAAGAATCAAATTTATTTGAAAATCTCATGTGAACATGGTCTATTTTGAAATATTTATTAAGATTTTCCATCGTGGCAAAGTTTTTTATCATGGAGAAGGTTTGAAGCTATTATTTTATTCGAAGACTTATTTTCTCGTGGAAATCTTCTGTTTTAAGAATATTTGTTTTTCAAGATCTTGATTCTCTTTTTTTCGGTGGGATTTATCGAATCTTAGTCTATTATTTATTCGCCTTTGATTTGGTGTCTTTGCAGGTGGATAGAAAATTAGAGTACTACTCGTAACCTGAGAAGCAATCGAATAAGCAAGTAAATTACTTTGTAGATTGCCTAGAGTTAATCTTGGTGAGTTCCTAGTATGAAGAAAAGTCTTTTAACTCAAAGAAGAAGAACGAGCTTCACGATGTTGAAGAGTAAAAGCACCTGAATTTGTTGATTGAAGAGATACGATGATTAAGGAAAGATCTTTATTTATATTATGTTTGAAAGATATTAATGATTAGTTAGTAAGATAGAATCACTGTTGAATAAGAAATTTTGAAACCAATCACAAATTGCCACATCATTTATTAAATTAATGACAAAAAGTGAAAATAATTAAATTTGAGACTAATTAAAATTGACATGTGTCCCAGATTAAAAAATTAAAAACATAAATTGGCCAATTCTAATAATGTCACTTGTTTTCATCCTAACTGTTGGATCAAATTAATTATTTTGGTTCAATTAAATATTATTTACGTAGACTAGGTCTAATTAAGCCCCCAAAAAATAATAAAAAGCTTAATTAAGCCCAAAGATTAAATATAACCCAAATCTATGTGGTTAAAGCCCATGGGTCTGGTCCATGAACCAACCAAACCCAAACCCATAAAAGCCCACCAGAGAACTCTATAAATAAAGGAGTTCTCCTCATAAGAGGTGGAAAATTTTTGACTCCGGAACACCTAGAGAGAATTCTTCCAAGAACTAGAGACTCCTTAACGCCTGAAGTCGACCACCCTCAAAGATTGAAGCTCCTTTGAAGATACAAGCTTCTTCCAAGACTCCAACTTCAAGAACATCACGTGCTCCGCTTCCTCCAAATCAAGCAGAGACATTCAACCAACTTGAAGAACATCACGTGCTCCGCTTCTCCAAATCAAGCGTAGACATTCAACAAACTTCAAGAACATCACGTGTTTCGCTTCCTCCAAATCAAGCGCAAGCATCCAATCGAGAGAGAATCAGAGGATCAAATTCTAGAGATCGAACCACATCGCATCAAATCATCAAGAATTGGGTTAACAATGTCTTATGTTCTTGTTGCTTTTACTTACTATTGTTTTCTATTGTAGTTTCGGTTCTTAACTAGAGTATCTACTCAAAGTACAATTGTTGATATATTCATTGTTTTATTAAAGACAATACATTAAATATAATATTTTCTCATTTTCAATTGAAGAGAGAAAGTCATTTAATATTTAGTATAAAAAAGTTTCATTTTTATTTGGAGAGAGAAAATGACATTTAATGTCATTTACGTTGATTTTTTTATATTACATATTTAGAAATGTTGAACCAAATATATGAAATATACTGATAACTATATTTCACATATACTCAAATATAATTGGTTTCTCAAAAACTTAATGCATTTATTAATATATATTTCTCTGTTTTCAAAGTTTCCTTAATGATAGGATAGAAATATAAATTTATTATAGTTTAATATGTAGAGAGAAAATGCATTTAATATAATATTTTCTTATTTTCAATTGAAGAGTGAAAAGACATTTAATATAATTTTTTCCATTTTAATGTCATTTTATTTTCCATTTCGTTTTCATGTTGATTTTTTATATTATGTAAAAACATACTATGAGTATATTTGATATATACTGAAATATAATTGATTTTACTATAACTTAATATATGTTTTTCTACTAATTTCAAAGTTCTTCCGATTTTATTATATACAGAGAGAAAACATTTGATATAAAAAGATTATTTTCGTTTGAGAACAAAAAATGACATTTGATGTCATTTTATTTTCCATTTCGTTTTTTTATGTTGATTGTTGATATCATGTAAAATATTTAATTGTTTATTTAAAAATATTCAAACAAATATATGAAGTATAATTGTAAGTATATTTGACATATATTTAAATACAACTAGTTTCATGACAACAACCATCGCCGTTTATATAAAATAAATGATTATATATATCATTGTATACATATGTATATTTATTATCTGGGTTGTGTCTAAAAATCCTCTCCATCTTCATCTCGTCTAGAATCTATGTTGTCAGCCGAATGAATGATCAATGATGTTAAAAGCTTCATCCCATGTTCGAAGCTAGAGCTTCGTCCTATGCTTCGTGCATCCGCATTTGCAACCACCCTCGAGAAGGAGAGAAAGATTATGCATAAGGGATAGAGAATCAAAACATTACATGTACTTTGTTTTATATATATATATATATTAGTCAAGTTCAAAATTATAAATGACGACTAACATGAATGAACTCAATAAGCTATTTTTGTAAAAGAAATAAAAACGTGAAGACAGAAATGTATAAAGACCCTCACTCTTTTAAGGCTCTTTATGTACAAACCTCATGTTTAAATTTAGTATTTTTCTATTCGGTTTTACGCTTTTTTATTATATATAATATTATGAAGACAAAGAACGTATTACTATGAAGAGACAAAATGTTTTTGTTACAATTTTTCATTTCTCAATTTGGAGAGAGAAAATGCTTTTAATAAAATTTTATTCTCTATTTACGTTGGTTTTCACATATCAACTTATTGGTTGTTTTAACAGACTCATGGTTATTTTAAATATACCTTAAACATTTTATGTTAAAAATTTTAAAAAAAGTATCGTTCCATAAATAGCATTAAAGCAATATATATATATATATATAGCATATCACACAGAAATGAGTAAATACTCAGAAGATTAGTAATAAAAAGGAAATCCACGTATTGTCACTGTCTTGGACACTTCTCTAATTTTTCTTATTAAAAGTTATTACTGATAGCTAGTATTAGTGATAACTTTTTATTTGTCACATAGTACTTATTTTTAATTGTTTCAAATTGTAAGCTAGCATTATTAAGATTGAGTAGACTTGAGATTTTATTTTTTTTTACCACATGATGGTCAACCTTTGTTGTTTTTGTTAATATTTTTATTATTATACTATAGTTTTAGTTTATTTCCTTAATTGTGTTGTTCCATATATAACTTTCAATAATCTATTTAATATATATATATATATATATATATAACAGTTTATAAATTAGACATTGACTTAATGCTTACATAAACATAGATTAAATCAATACATGAAACATAGTTTAATTATGATAATAGGACAAAAATAAAGTACACTATATATACACAAAATTTTTCTGTTTAACAGCAAAGTAAAAAATAAAAAATAGAAATCAAAATTAGAAAGTATCCATAACAACAAAGTAAAAAAAATAAAAAACACACACAAACAAATTAGTTGTAGTACTAATAAAGATTTTATATGACAATTAACGAATCTAACTTCTTTTATTTTATTTTTTACTACACAATCCTTTACACTAAATGTTGCCACATTTTGTTATATAGAATTCAAGATTGTTGTATCCCAGTTTACATCATATTCTCCAAATTCATCAATTGATACATATTTTCAACTTCTCTCTAAATAGTAGTTGTTGCCATTTTTTTCAAGGAACTTAAAAGATTATTGTGAATAATAATAATAATATTCATGAACCCAAAATATAGGATATAAATTTTTAGAAACAGTATAATTCCAAAGCCTAAATCAAAGTAAAAAGAAAAGTGAACTAAATCAAATTAAAATCCAAAAGTGTTTTTTAATTATCATATATGCATTTGTTGTTAATTAAATAAATTAATAAAGTGAAACATAATTCAGCCCGTCTAGCTCAGTTGGTAGAGCGTAAGGCTCTTAACCTTGAAGTCGTGGGTTCGAACCCAACGGGGGGCGACTTCATTTTTTTTTATAAATGTTACTTTTTTTTCCTCCGGTCAATGTTGAGATTGTCCACAAAGATATTTGTCAACCTTAGTACTCTCTAGTGTGGTAGTGTACACGGTTCGGTTTGAAAATAAATTTGCACTAAACCGTAAAATTTAAAAAAATCTCATTTGAAACTGAATCAAATCGCTTATGTATAAATAAACCGAATTGCTTATGCATAAATATTAGAATTGAATTTTTTTGTAAACATTATCCATAAATAAAAGTCCTACAAAGTTACAAACATATATTAAATTATAATAATTAATTAAGTACAAGACATAGAAGTTTCAAACATTATCGACATTCTATCTAGTGTCTAAAATATACAAAATTTTAAACCAATATAAGAATTAGCATGATTATTTTCCAACTTTTAGAATGAAGATAAGGGTTTACGTGTTGGAGGGTGTCGTATTTGTCTCCCTATGTGTTCGATTCGAGTGTCATTCAAGTTCCACTTCCAATACAATCTACCCTTCCTAAGTAAGTTATACTTATATATTTACTTATTTATATATATATTTAATTTTTCAAAAAAATGTGTGGTTCAGTTCGGGTTTAGAATTAGTTTAATGTCTTAAACCGAACCAAACCGCATAATAAACGATTTGAACTTAACACAAATTGAATCAAGCCACATGCATTCAGTTACGGTTCGATTTGTCAATCAGTTCGATTCTCAACTATTTTTTGAACACCCTACTACAGTGTATACAAACACGTGCAAAGCACGTAATATCAAACAAGTTTAATAAAAAAATTATTTAAATGGCAAAAGTTTGAGCAGTTGAAACTACTCATTCAATTACAAAACAAAAATCAATATAGAACACATGGTTAAAAAAAATGACTATATGAGAGAATAAGACTTGAATCCTTACAATAGAAGTCACACGCCACTTAAAAGTTAAAACAATGAATAGAAACACTCACATCGAACGACCAAACCAATCACCTAATATCTATTATCCTCGTGTTGTTAAACGTGATTAAATAAACTACATCTATTACTTACATAAAGTAATAAAATAAAGTAATTTAAAGTGATAAAGTAATAATAATTACCCTTTGAAAGTATTAAAATGTTCAATAATTTAGGAAAATAAAATGTTAAATCAAGTAAGAGCATAAAGTTGATACAATGTAAATGAATTAAAACGTGATATGCAATTAATTACAACCTTTGTTAAATTAATTTAGACAATCATCTTCCCTAATTTTTAGTTAATAATAATCCATTTGTGAGGATCTCAATATAATTCAACTCTCCATATTATTATTCTCTAATGTTGTGTGTGATCTAAGGAAAAAAACGTGCATTTTTCAAAAGAAGAAAGTTTGATTGATAATATGGACAAATTTCGACGTACACTACGCTTTTATTTTGACACAAAGATCATAATTTAAAATGTTTTTATATTTTTCACTCTGATTCTGATTTTTTTTCTTTTTTTTTTTTATACTTCCAAGTTTCTTTGGATACTTTGTGATCATTTAAAAATAAAAGGAAAAATCAAAATAAGCTAAGTAAAAAGTATTAGATACCAAAACTAACCAAATTATTTAAGATAAAAATAATATTTAAATCTAAAATTTAAAATATAACCCAAATTTAAAAGCAATTATACATTCATATATCAACTGATTAGATTATTTTATTAAATTATATTTATTATGTGATCTATTTAATTAAGTTCCAAGATTCATAATGGAGTATGGATTAAATGGGCAGAAGCCTATTCATCCATTGATTAGGATTTAATGGAGTTCCTAATTCAACTAGTATATAAAGAACATTAGGGCTATGATTCTCAATATAACAAAATAATAAGCAATCAGTCTTTTTTGTATTCTATCGAGAGAAAAATCCCACTAAGGACATTCAAGATTTTAGTTAAGGAAGACAATAACCATTTTCTAGTCATTTTATAGCCGTCGTCAATTACTTGAAGATGGAATCTGGTATGTAATTTATTTTTGACAATTTAGCATAAATGATCTTGGGTTAATATATTATATAGATTTAAAGTATTTATGCCAACAAGACTTGCTTTTTTTTTTTTTTCATAATCTCTTTCATTTTCTCTATTATGTCATTTTCGACATTTTTCAAGTAAACGAATTTGTTCTTTAAGATGCGTTGTTTTGGAATATTTTAATTATTTTCTTCGACAAATTTTTTTTTAAATATAACTAAAATTAAAAAACAACTATTAATTTCAAACCTTCCCTAAGTACAAATATCAACGATTTTCTTCATTTCCATGGTGTTGTGGTTTTTCTTCATTTTTTTTATCTAAATGAAAAGTGATGTTGTTAGGTTCGGGTAGTTAGAATTTCAAATTTGATTTGTGTTAATTGCACAATAAAAGTTAGAAACATGTATATTGAATAACAAGTTTGAAGTTTTAAAACTAATCACAACTTAAAAGTTTTTAGAATGGATTGATACGACTGAAAAATTAGATCGGGTTTGATAACACTATTATTAATTTTTGAAACTTGTACTCACACAAATGATTATCATAGTTATATTAGCAAGTAAAACCATTGTAAGATTGTTGAAATGTGGAAAAAGATCTCATTTAACAACTTGATCATCTTGTTCAGACAATTTGGATACCGGTGCTTTTGCAAGTTTGTTCAAAGAGCTTGTGCGCTTTAAGAATTTTGATTGCATCAGAATTCAACTTTTCCACATGTGTGTATATATCTTAGAGGAGGCATTAGCTAGATGGTTTAGGTGGAGAGTGAGAGACTGAGACCACCATGACTCTCTTTCCACCATACGAGATAGTTATCCTCCCATGTGGGACTTTGATCACATTCTCACTCAACAAATCCTCCCCTCAAATAAATGGTCACTCTCCTACACCTAGTTTTCTTTCAAATAGTCCTATAATATATGAATGGCACTTAAGACAACTACTAATTAAGTCAATCTCACAGTAATCACCATCCAAATTACACTTCAACACATTGCCTGAAGACTTAACTAAAAACAACTCACACATTCTGACCGTGCAAGATAACATCTCCTAAAATCTTTTACTACAATTTGACAACATTGATCATACCCAGTCATGGCATTGCTTTTGGTTTCAACATAACAAGCTTCTATAATTAGTTGTTCTCATTTAAAAAAAACCACAATCATCCCCTTATTTAATTGATATGAGACTTTAATCACATTTCCACCCAACACTTCTAAACAACAAATCATTCACACCACTAAATTTAATTCGCGATAACAACGTTTACCTATCTCTTGTACAAAACATCTCTAAAAAAACCACCATTGTTCCCACATTGTACTGACATCACAGATAATATATCAACATTAGTTCTTTAAACAATGGCAATAGATATCAAGTGGGTACAAAATTCCAAAATTAAAACTTATAACCACATTTTTTAAAACGATAATGGACACCCACCCTAAGTTTACTTTACTATTACTTTGCTTTATATAGTAGAAACCAATGGTAATGGACAAGATGAGTATAGATATTTCCCCCAAGAAAAATCCACCTTAAAAAATGGACATTCAACAAGTTGATTTTAAAAAATCAAAAGAATATGAGGTGGCAAAATAGAGGAATTGGATTGGATAGGAAAGTAGACAGACTGGAGTCAATCTGAAGGGCTAGAAAAGGCTTCGGAATTAGGAGATTACAGCTCAGCTCAGCCGTATATATATTTTTTTTAGTCAAAGAAAATTACTCAGCAATGAGTAGATGCTGCGTCAACGCGTCTACTACTTGCAGTTGGTGTTACTGTTCCCTCTTCTTGATGAGATATGTATGACACGCGTTGCTGACTCATCCTTTCCTTTTCAATTTCTTCTTCTTTTGCACTTCAGGACTCTCTTTTTTATCATTTCATATTTCCTCTCTTCTTCTTCTTCTTTTTCCTTTTTTATCCCTTCAATTCAAACGAATCATATAATTCAAAACTAAAACACACATTTGTACCATAGTTTAGATGTGAAATTCAAATCCTAATCATCAACCATCTACCTCAATGCTATTCGATTGAATAAAAATATATGATATTGTCAAATAAAACATAATAAACGAAAATATTAAGATAAAAATTTTCAAAATAATAGTGAAAATAGAATGGTAAATATCAAACAAAATTGGAGATTTTTTTTTTCACTTTTGATGATGAATGTGGTTGAAAATCAACCATGAGCTTAGAGAGTGAAGATTTTTTTCAAGACATTTGTGGCTAAGTAGTGGTTGGTAAGCCTTTCCTGTGAACTCTCTCTCTTTCTCTTTTACTATCCATAAATTGGTACATTTTTTTTATTTGATTTTTAAAGTTTCGAAAATTCACTTTCATCATATAACTTAGAATTCAAATATTATACACTATTATCCTAAAACTATTTTTAATGCTCAATTTAATCTATAACGTTAATTAGTTGTAATACAATTATGGTTTAGAGTTTTTCCAAGTAAACTTTAATATGGTTGAAAAATTGTTTAACTATTTTCCTTAAAAAAGAATATTTAGTAAAAACACAAAGATAGAAGTGTAATTTAAAGTCTAAATACTATAAATAACAAAACAAAAAGATAAAAATGTAACATTTCTTAATTTAAAATTTTAGATAGAAATGAAAGTGAGTGTAATATTTTAAAATTTAGAGAGAAGAAAATATTTATCGAATAAAAGGTTGTTTTTGGAACGTTTCTTTCGGAGGGATTTAGATATAATAATAATAATATCTTTTTAATAAAAGTGGAAAATGAAAGTTTTGTTTTCCATTTAAGGACTCCAAATGTTACGAATTCTCATGCAAAGGACATTTTGAAGACACTATAAAAAAAAACCCTTTCCACCAACATTGCTCTTCACACCATATCTCTTTTCTTTCATTCGTTCATTCGTTTTTGTTTTCTTTCCCTAACACTAACACACCTATGACGATCCTTATCGAACAGCCTCACTTCGGTATCTCCTTCTTCTTCTTCTTCTATTTTCCATTTCTGATAACCTATACCATAGTCGTCATTGAATGCATTGTCAAAAGCTATTTGATTTTTGGGTTTTTCGTTTTGAATAATTAAGTTTATAAGCTTTTTAATGATGGGTTTTCAATTTCCATGAACTTGCAGAAGGGGAAGATGAGAAGAAGGTTGGGATTACAGAGCTGAAGGAATTGGTGTTAGACGGGGGATTTGTTGTACCAAATGCGAAGACGGAGGGATTTGCAGCACCGGAAATGAATGCGTTCGGGCATTCGTTTAGAGATTACGAGGCGGAAAGTGAGAGACAAAAGGGGGTTGAGGAATTCTATAGGCAGAATCACATTCATCAGACTTATGAATTTGTGGAGAAGATGAGAGAAGAGTATAAGAAAATGGATAGAGTAGAAATGAGCATATGGGAATGTTGTGAGCTTCTAAACGACGTGGTGGATGATAGCGATCCCGATTTGGATGAACCACAAATTCAGCATTTGTTGCAAACTGCTGAAGCAATTAGGAAAGATTATCCTGATGAAGATTGGTTGCATTTGACTGCTTTAATCCATGGTATAATTAATAATGTTAGATGCTCTGTTTTCTTAATGTGGATGCTCTGTTTTTTTTATTGAATAATTTGCTCTGTTGTTAGATCTTGGAAAAGTGCTTCTTCTTCCTAGCTTTGGTGGGCTTCCTCAATGGGCTGTTGTGGGTAAGAACTAAGAACAAAGAATATAGTTTTCTTTTCATTAAAGAAATAGGATTCAAATAATTTTGGTTGTCATGTTTTGGTCTTGTAGGAGATACACACCCTGTTGGATGTGCTTTTGATGAATCCATTGTTCACCACAAGGTAATTTTTGGAATTAAATCTAAGTTTTAAGTTTTAAGTTTTGAATTTGAGTTTAATTTAGTTTTATCACTTTTTGACAATGTTACAAATTTAAATGAGTTTTTGTTTTAATTTGGTTATCTGTCTGATTTCAAGAACAATAGTTCTCTCTTTTTTTTTTTTTTATTGTAAATGGTAACATAAATGTTGGAGTTTAAAAGTGATTAGCAACATAAAATTTTTCAATAAATATGAAATTTTGATTAGTATAATTATGGAAATTGAAATTGAGTTAGGTGGGCTAAACACCCCTTAGGATTTAAATTGAAAGTAAACTACATAGCAACCAAAATCTTCATCAATGGTCACTTTCCAACT
>JBBPDI010000009.1:1744992-1756114 GCA_037974545.1 Cucumis variabilis | reverse complement strand
GAGAAGAAAGGGGTCACCCTTATATAGAAATGAAAACAATTAATTATAGTTTAATTATGATTTACTTGAAGGCGCGTTGGAAGGTTCGAATTGGGGAGTTGTACAGATGAGGAGATTACTTGAATTATTTGTTTTTTGTGTTTTTCTCTTTTGAATGATTTGAGAAATTCCTGTGGAATTGGAGGAGTGAAATGACGAATATGCCCATGAGATAGAAATGGAATTACTTAAGTAAGCCACGAAGCTTTTTAATTAAGATATTATTATTAGTAAGTTTAGTCGTTACTATGAGTAATCATTATGTTATGCTAAAAGAGAGATTAACTTCTCCACTAATTTAATAATCTAACTTGGAAAAGTATTGGTTATGACTTATAATGATAAATCTTCAAATTAATGTTTGTTTTATTCCTATTTACTCTAATTATGAGCAATTATATTTTAAAATTTTAAAAGTTTTATCAATTATTATATTTTATGTGTAAATTGTAAAATATAATAATTTGTAGTCAAATGTCAATTAATTTAATTTAAGCAGAAATGCTATATATATTTGCTTTCCAGTTAATGCGGTAAATTGTTTATATTTCTATAAAAAATTACCATTTTAATACTTATTTATAACATTGTAATGAAGTATAATGCACAAACAAAAAAAAAAATCTTAATTCCATGCAAAAAACGATAAGACAACATGTCAATGAATTTTTTATCAGTGTAATTTACAATATTAATAATTTGTTGGTTTAAAAAGTTTAACATAACAAAAATAAAATAATAAAACTTAAAAAGAAAAGTTGAATTTAAATATAGAGAATTATAGTAAACAACAAAATTGAACTCTATCTAAACCTTAAAACTCTAAATCCTAAAATTAAAAATTAAAAATTACGAAAAATTTTAGTTAGATTTTGAAACACATGGAACGTTGTTTTAGTTAGAAATTTTAAAATATTATTATTTGAATTCACTTGCAAAGTTGATAAAAATAATATAATTAATTTTAAAGAAGAAGAAAAAAAGGAGTGGGGAGTCCGCCCGTTGATTGGAAGCATAGTGTGTTTTCTTTGATGCCAAGTCTTCAACATTGGCGAGGCAGAACGGACAACCCCAAAACGTGGTCCTCTACACATCCTCCACGTCGCTTTACTTTTCTCAAACCTTTCTTACTACAAAATTTAGACGCAAACTGATTTTGGTTTTTTCTTTCTCCTTCCCGAGCCGTGGTAGTCATTTTAAAATACTCTAAATACACAATATCATAAGTTACCCAAAAAACGGTTTAATCGTGGAAGAGTTTGATTGATGTTGGTTTCTAAACGAAGACAACATTTTTAACAAATTTCAAAATGTTTAAATTAGCAGATGGACCAAGTATGTGTTGAATTGTATTTTTTTTGTGGTTTAGGTCAGTTTTAATATTTACTAAACTAACCATAATCAGTTCGATGAGGTTTGGTTAGAAAACTGACTCTGATAAATCAATATTCATTATTAAATATTGGTAAAACTAAATTTGATGAATATGTAAATTCTAAAATGATCTTACCTTGAAAATTCATACCTAAACTATAAATCCTAATCTCTACCGATGAAAGGTTTTTAGAGTTTAGGACGTCTTAATTAGTAAAATAAAAAATAATGCAGAAATTGTCAAAATAACATCAAGTAAGCAACAAAATTCATCACTTTTAATATTTAATTTTTAATTATTAACTAATAAATAAAATTATTTTGGTTCAAATTAATTGATATGTGAAACTAAATAGGTAGAAATGGAGATGCTATATATATATATATTTAGTTATAAGATGTTGGACATATACCACCTTATATTGTTTTTTTATGATGGTAACTATGTTGATTTCTATACTTTTCTATATGTCTATTTTGCTATTTACCTTTTTTTTTGTTACAAAAAATAATATTTGGTATTTAGTATTACTTAGCTTTCATTACATGATTTAAGCTACAACATCAACCAAAATGCATTAACGCTACTAAATTCATGTTTTGCTCTTTTGTCAACATGAACTTAGCTCAACTGCTATTTATATGTTTTCGAGAAAAAGACATCTCTGGTTCAAATTCTTCATTCCTATATTGTGCTTAAAAAGACCTTTAAAAAAAATCATGCTCTGATCCATTTAAATTAAAAATTAACCAACTATGGCTTGGATACCAGATAGTACGTCAATATAATTTTATAGTAAATTCATTTTCATTCCTAAATATTGAATCATAGGTCATGTGGCAAGTACCACAGTGGCAAGGTTAAAATATCGACAATGTTGATGTCGATGTTGAGATTTCAACTTTCTAGATATATCAACAAAATATCGATATTATAGATATTTCTATAAGTCACAAAATTTATTTAGATTAACAACTAATTTGTATTTACTCCAAAACTAAGTTATAGACATAGTCATTGACATTTCTATTCATATTAGACTAAATAGATGATATATATATTCTTTTACAAGTAATTATAATATCAAACCTCTGAATTTACAAATATATCTACGTTTATATCAATGTATCCATTGATATTTTAATTCTTACTCAACAATACTCAAATTCTTATCGTTTTTTGCAAGTCACACTTTTTTTGAATTATAAATTTACCATTACAACAAGTAGATCGAAGTATCGTTCATGATTAGATGGATGAGAACACTTAGAGTGTATATATATGTGTGTTTCAAACTCATGGCGTTAAAAAAATTGGCTCTATGGTATTGGATTAATGTTTATGAACATGCATGATGTTGATGGGTAATCGAACATTGCTGTTGAAGGCCCACTCCATTACTCTATCGAATACCAATGCCCTTTTTTTCCATCTTAAATTCAACGTCAAACAATATGGGCTTCGGCCCATCAAGGCTACGAGAAAAAGTAAATCCGGCCCACTTCTTTATTGGCCCAAAATTTAGGATTAATATTTGGATAAAATTGTATATTGAACTAAATTTCTCAAATTTTTTAAAAATTTCAAAATTGATTGATATTTAACATAAATATAAGACTTATAAGACTCAAATGATCAATTTATCGATCTTTATTATTAATAATATATTAAAAAATTAAAAAAGAAAAAAAGAAAATGGATCATGTTTAAGATTTGTATTTATTAAATATCTTACATATGTTAAGTGATTAAATTCTATTACAGTAATATTAATAATAAAAATTGTCCTTAAATTAATTTTCTTTTTATCATTTTGTTTAAAAATTATCTCCTTTTAATTTCTCTCTCACTTTTCAATCTCTTTCTCTGTCTATTCTTTTTTTTATTTTGTATTATTTTCCATATATTTTACATAGTTATAGTATATATTGAATAATACAGTGTATATTTTATTAATGAAAGGTTCGTATATCAATTTGTTTATGTATTTTATTTAAATATTCATATCTTACATAATACATAATATGTTATGTTTGAAGTAATATTGATTATGTATGATAGTTGTTTATGTTTACAGGAACATGAATGAGAAAAAATTATGATGAGTATATATGTAATATATGTCATTAAAATATTAGTTGTTCTCTTATATATGTAATGTTGAGAAAAACTAAATATATTTGCAATGTAGGAACTTTGATTAAAGAATTGAAAATCCAATAAATTGTATGAAAAAAAATGGTTGAATATTGATTTGTGAATAGTATACATGAAACAATACATTGTATATTTTATGAATAAAAGGTTATGCTATCAATTTGTTAAAGTGGATTATTGTATTTTATTTTAAATATTCATTTTATATGTAATAGATAATAAGTTATATATGAAACAATAGTGATTACGAGTATATTATAGTATATATTGTCCATTTAAGATTAGTAAGAATTAAAAAAAAAATACTGGTCGGATACATAATCCATGTTAAATGCACTAAGAAAAAAGCACAGAACATAAAAAAAGTGTATATATTATTGAATATATGCAGTGATATATATGCAACAAATCATAAAATATAAATGAATTATTCGTAGTATATATGTAAGAAATATAAAAAAAAATATTGAATGAATATATAATTTATGTATATATTGGTATATATAAGCCGTAATAAAAATCACAGAACATGAAAAAGAACATTTGTATGTATTATTGAATATATGCAGTAGTATATATGTTATAAATCACATAACATAAATTTATTATTCAATGGTATACCATAGTATATACGAACGACGGAACATTTAATAAAAATTATATGTCAAGCATGACAGGAAAATGTGGTATATACTGCAATGCTTGTCATTCTGCCACAAAATATTACAATTATATGTTATTAAATACAATAATTGTAAATAAGATGTGGTATATATATAATAAATAATCAAAGAAAACTATTATATAATACGAGTGTATTAAAAAACTACTATAATTGTACATAATATGTCGTATATATTTAATAAATCACATAAGAAAACTATTATATCTTGCTGGTTTATTTAAAAGTTAGTATAATTGTAATTAAGATGTTGTATATATATAATAATGTATAAGACTGAAAATTTGTCGATGTGAAATTCTTGGATGCTTTACTGTGTAATTTTATATATGTGTTAATGTATATATAAAGTGGAATATATGTGTAAACAGTATAATATAATAAAAAGTTACCAGAAGTTTAGTATGAACGAAAGGATAAATGATGCATAATGAAAATATGAAAGGAAACAGTGTTACTTATGAAGAACGATGTGGAAAATATGCAGAAAGGTACCAAGGTTTATGCAGAAAGATTACCAGATCTTTTAATTATGTAGAACGATGTAAAAGGATGAAGTAAATGGTATCGACAATGGTTGTTAACGGTTCCCGGAGCTATCAGTTATAATTTTGAAGCTAAATGGTTGTGTTATGAATCACGTTAAAAATGATGGAGCTAAATGGTTGCCGACGAGGGATGAATTTCATTGAAGATTGTTCTTAACAGTTATAATTAATTACCATAAATTTTCATATTAGAAAAGATATTGTTTTATATTTAATTAATATATTATTACAAATTTATTACCATTTATATATAAGGAAATTGAATGAATCAATAATAAATTGAAATAGGTGTGAATAAGGAAATAATTTAGATATAATTTCGTATATAATATCTAATTAATAATTATTATAAGGTTAGTATCGTCCAAAAATTATACGAATTCTTAATTAAGAAAATAAATTAAAGTTTAAACATTTGTGAAATTTTATTGTCAATTTAAGTGTTTTCTCTAATTATTTCTTAATATTTTTCTCTCACCATATATTGCTGTCATGCAATTAGGATGATTCATAAGATAAATTAGGAACAATAAGAAATATTGCAACGTTTTTATGAGTCATTTTGAAAAATGTCAAAATCACTTTTTCTTTTGAATTTTAGCAAATAACATTTTTTGTACGTACTTGGTATTTTATAAAATAACAAAATACTCACCTTCTCCAACTGCAATTATTTTGTTTCTGCATTGTAATTAATTTTATATGCATTTATCAATCTTTAATTATTTTTTATCAGGAAAATATATAGCAATTTATATCATAACTTTTTTCTTAATATCTCAGAACTCAATTAATTTAACATTTTAATAACTTTATTCAATTTTACTAGTTTCAAAATAACCAATTTGAATTTAAATTTCAAAATAATGTAATTCTTATTTTTCAAACTTGAAAAATCTCAACTTGTTTGATATCTTATCTCAAAATAACATTAATGGCTTGAATATCAAGATAACCAAATTATTATTTAGAAAATTGGGAGAATCTCAACGTTAATTTTATTTTAAAATAACCATGAATGAATTTCAAAATAACCAAAATTTTAATTTTCGAATTGGACAATCTCAACTATTGATTCAATTTCAAAACAACATAATTATTATTTTAAATTTAGTAGAATTTTAACCATTGATTTTATTTCAAAATAAAATTTTAATATCAAAATAACATTTATTGGTTGAATCACGAAAATAACCAAATTATTATTTTTAATTAAAATTTTCTTATGCGTTTTTTGTTTAAGTGAGAACTCGTTTTTTGTTTGTTTTTCAATATTTCTTATTAAATTCTAATTAACATATTCTAAAAATATAGTATTATATATATATAATCAATTTAATACCATTAATTCATACAATGGTGGAAATGAATTTAAATTATAAAATAATTACATTAATTGTGTTTAGAATAACTTTTAAACCAAAACATGTTTATTTGAATTAATAATATTAATTAAATTCAAATTTATATCAATATTGGTTGAAAAGTAATTAATAGAATTATTTCAATATATTGCGTTCTTATTAAAAGTCTTATCTCTGCAATTAATTTGTGATATATCAAAAGTCTTTTCAGTATAATTAATTTGTGATATGCAATTATAAATATGTAACGTAGAGAACCCTAACATAACATATTCCTAATATCTTGAAATTTAAAAGATATCAACAACTTTAAGCATTTTTTTTATTTCACTATTGTGTTAAGATTTTAACAACTTTATTTATTTTTTATTTTAAAATAATAATATTATTAATTTTTATTAGCTAAATCTCAACATTTTTTATTTCAAAATATACTAACCTTTTCGTCATCTTTTTATTTCAAAATAACGTATTAGATCTTAATTTATTTTTAAATTTTGAATTTTGAATTTTGAATTTTAAAAATAAAATTAGTTTTGATCTCAACCTTTTTATTATTATTATTTGAAAATTAAATCTAACTTTTTTTATTTTAAAATAAGTTGAATCTTTAAACCCTTAATAATTTATAAATTAAAATTAGTTTTCGTATTAAATTTTAATTAATTTTTTAAAATTGATTTTTTTTTCAATAAAATAGGCTAAGATATTGTGTTTTTAGTTAAAATTTTCTAAATTTCATATACACTTTACTAAATAAATAATATTAATTAAAAAAATCAACTAAAATTCCCCTAAGAGACAAAGAAGATAACTTTTATATCTTTTTGTTTTGAGTGAACGATTTTGTTTTTCCACCCAAGCATTTACAGGTTGTAGACTTGATGAAGATAGTGTTTGCATGCTTCAAATATTTATATTATTCTTCTTGAAAATGCATGATGAAGTTGAAGATGAAATTTAAACTTCAAATGGAAGAGGGTGGAGATTGGGGTTTGTCCGCTCGAAAAAGATGAGATCAAAAAAGAAAAAATTGAAAGTGGAGACAAAGGAAGATTTTCAAAATGGAAGATGAGAAACGAAAAACAAAAATGAAAAATGAAGCATGAATATCATTGTAACGGGTCTGAAAAATGAAGATAAAAGGTTCTAATTTTCATTGGACAAGTATGTATTCAAGAGTTATTAAATTGTATTTATTATATTTTAGCTATAAGAAAGTAACTTACACTTTATGTGTAACGACCAACTTTTTGAATTAAGTTGAAGTTGTTAACTTGACACTAGACTTATACTTTAAACATAAGACTTGATAATTTAAATAAAATTTTAACAATATCAAAGAGTTTTTATATATGATCAGACCCTAAATCAAACAAAATTTTGAAAGTTTAAAATAAATAACGATAATAAAGAAAGTTCAATCATGAAAACCTAAAACAGACTCAATTACTAAGTAAAAACCAAAAATATAAAGCAGAAGCAGTTTGAAGGACTTTTCCCCTATGGAAATCACGTCTGCTTCTTGTCCTTCATCGTTCTGCTCCTCGTATTACCTTTGCCTGAAAAATTAAACATAAAAGGGTGAATATAAACATATCCAGCAAGAGATTCACTACTGGTCCCGTTAGGAAAAAATAAAACTGTTAACTTCCTATGGGGGTACCTACTATAAACATACCCAGCAAGAGATTCACTACTGGTCCCGTTAGGGAAAAATAAAATTGTTAACTTCCTATTGGGGGCACCTTGCACTTTAACAGTCTTGTGATCACGTAGGATACACGTAATCAATCTAATGCTCTAAAGGACACATATATAGTCTAGTGCTCTGCAGAAAGCACATGTGAGTCTAGTGCTCCCGAAGGATGCAAATGTCAGTCTAGTGCCCCCGAAGGATGCACAACATGTGGTGATCCCGTAGGACACCTGCAAGGCACACTACCTAATAGACAAAGCTAACAATTTTCCCTCATTCAGTTCTAAACATTTGAACAGTCGATTTGTAATACAGTCTAACTACTCAATCATATAATCATTCTGGTTTAACACACTAACAGTCAATCTACTCAATCCGATTACAATATCAGTCGATAGAATAACAACACATCAGACAGTCAAGCTATATATATATCACCTTTTTCAGTTCACAAGTACAAGACCCATTCTTTAATATATTATATACACATCAATCAACCACCTTATACACATACCATCATATCTACTTCTATATATAACAGTTAACACATTTCAAAACTTATAAAAGGTCCAGTATTAGAAATCCTTTACTTATTTTTATGCAAGTTCCTTAGTCGAACAAACTCCAACAACCAATTCCTAAACATAAATAAACACGAGGTTAACATCTTCTCAAATAGCTTCATCTATCCAACTGACCCAAAAGTGAATTGTCACTTACCACCTCAATGGAAAAACGAATCCAACTCAACGTAATGAATATTAAGGATCAGCTCACTGACCTCAATTAGTACCTTCAAGGATGAAATGTTTCTCCAAGTAATTAGATCCTACAGTAGAATTTATCAATAGCCATGAAAAACAATTAAATCCTCAATTCATCCTTACCAAAAGTAAATCTAGCAGTTCATGGCAAGGTAGAAGTGACAGCGGCGAACGAACAGATTCAAATCAACGTGCAGAACAGATTCGGCGGCTAGCTTGGAGAAGAAGCTCGGCGCGCGCGGCTCACAAGATGGCTCACGCAGGACCAACCGGAGCGGATCTGCGGACAGTTTGGTCGGACGAGAAGACGTGGCAGAGAATCCGACGGCGGTAGAGGTATGCGGTGTGACGGAGGGCTTCATGAACGAACGCCAACCTGGTAGAACAAACGTTCGACGACGCGCGACTGCCGAAAGCTTGAGGGAGGTGGTGACGCTTCGGCTCTAAGAAGAAGAGAAGACGGTAGGTTGGAGGCTGTGGGTCACAGAGAAAAACAAGAAGGGGGGGAGAAATTTTCTCTCTCTCTTTTTTTTTCTAATAATAATAATATTAATAACTATTATTATTATTAATTTAGTTATTAAATTCCTATTTCTTTTCTTTCCTCAAATTCTTTACTATAATGGGTGTTACATTATGTATAGGGGTATTTTGAGTTAAACTTTTATTTATTGTACTTTTTCTATTTTGTTATTTTTAAAAAAAACAAAACGGCTTTGCTATTTTTTAAAATGGCAACTTTAAACTTGCTATTTTTCTAGTTGACCCTAATAATCAATAATGATAGATTCTTATCATCGATAAAATTTGACAAATTTTTTTATATTTAATTTTTTATTAAATATATGACTATATATACTAATACTTGTTTCTTATTCATACAAATGCATCAACCCACAAATACTGACTATATTGATTTCCCTATAGTTGGATTTTTTAAAAGGTAATTATCTGATTTATTTTATAATTTTTTGGAAATTATAAACCGTGACTCCACTTCTAAATTTACAATAAGAAATAATTTATTAAAAAATCAAAATGGGTAAGTTACCATTAAAAAAAAATCATTACTTTCCATTTTAGTGAAATTAAGTTTTAATTTAATCAATTTTAAAAGTAGTAAAATATTAAAACTATTTATAAAATATAGCAAAATTCATCCAACACTCTCTGTAGTCCATTTGAAAATTATGTGATATTTATAACCAATTTCATTTTTGAAAAATTTAGACAAAAAATCTAAATCTACTAGTAAATTTCACAAATGTCCTAAATTATGATTTATTTTCTTTATTAGATTTTCGTAAATTTTTAAGACATTTATAACCTTATAATAATTATTAATTATATATAATTTTTTAAATTAAATTCAAATGATTTTCTTATTTATATTATACTAAATTAATTAGGTAAATGACAACTTTCTTATTTGGCTTATTAATTAAGATATAAATTTATTATAGAAATTAATTATAAGAATTTTATTAATTCAATATAAAATGAAATCTTTTTAATATGAAATTATTGAATGATTAAAAATAACATTATATAATTATTTGCATCATCCTTGAACATTATGAGATAAAAATTCTAGTGTCGGCGAATATTTCGTCTTCTTCATAATTCAATTTCGATCGTTTCTTCCATCAATTTCGCTGTTATCAATATCGTTCTTCAATTTGGTTCTTTAGTTTATTTTGAAATTTTGTTTTATATACAACTTTCGGTTAGTTTCTTTTTCTTCAAATTTCAATTAGTTACTTTTGTTTTTCTTTTCTTCAAATTTCGTACTTTACCGAGATTTTGCTTATACATATATATCACTTTATATATACAATATGAAATATGTATTCTTTCTTCTTTCGTTTTGTAGCATATATTTTTTTTCTTAAAAAATTTGTTCTTTCTTTTTCAGTTTCGTAGCATATATTCCGGTCATATTCCTTCCATTTTGTTTAATTTTTATTGTTCAATTCATCTTTCTGTTATGTTCGACATATAATTTTTATTAAATGTCCCGTCGTTCGTATATACTATGGTATACCACTGAATAATAAATTTATGTTAAGTGATTTGTAACATATATACTACTGTATATATTCAATAATACATACCCATATTCTTTTTCATGTTTTGTGATTTTTCTTACTGCGTATATATACCAATATATACACAGATTATATATTCATTCAGTATTTCTTTTATATTTCTTATATATATGCTATTGAATAATTCATTCATGTTTTATGATTTGTTACATATATATCACTCCATATATTCAATAATACATACACGCTTTTTTTAATGTTCTATGCTTTTTTTTACTGCATTTAACATGGATTATGTATCCGATTAGTATTTTTTTTAATTCTTGTATATACTACTGCATATTACATATATCTTCTGTGATTTGTCAGATATATATACTACTTCATAAATTCAATAATACATAAATGATGTTATCTTCGATATACTCAATATATCATAGTGTATT
>JBBPDI010000009.1:1596522-1607762 GCA_037974545.1 Cucumis variabilis | reverse complement strand
TTGCAACTCTCAAACATTGTTGGCACCATGTCCTACATGATAATAACTTAATTAAGAGCATATATATGATAGATGATGATCATTATTTTTCCACATACAAATTTTAAATACATGAACTTCATTTAATAATCAATTACATATATGAATAATTAGGGTATATAGTGATGAATGTTTAGATTTTCGATAAAGAGTCTTGTGTGAGGGCTGCAGTATATCATTGTCAAAATGAACACAACTCAACTACTATATGAACCTTTGACGTTAAAAGTTCGATCCTTGATTTCGTATATTGTAAAAAAAAAAAAAAAGAAACTTGAAAGAAAATCTTATCAAATGGAGAAAAAAAGTAGACAAAATCAAGGATAACTGATATAGTGATTTCACAATCAAATTGAAAGAAATGAGCTAGGGAAAGATATATACCTTCAACTTCTCAAAATGAAAGGCATGGTTGACTATTTTTCTATGTTTAACCCATTTTTCTCCTTCATGATTAAGAAGTCCATCAAAAAGCAACCTAACAAGAGGGTTAGTGGTTGGCTTTTGAAAGTCATTGTATTGAGAAAGAGCAGCTTTCAATTGCTCAGGGTCCATGATGAACACTCTTGGAATTGGTCCAAGCCATATGAATGAATTCTTCCCTACATTTACATATATATCCAAACACACTTTAATTATTAATTACTATGTAATTAGAAATTATATATAGTCAAATTAGGCATATACACTAATAAATGAATTGAAACGTATTGTTCTTGTTTGAAAGGTAACTGGAAAAAAGAAAAAAAGAAGCAAAATTACAAGAGAAATAATGGAGAGCCTAGCTAACAAGTGGGTATTAGAACGGTAGGGGGCCCTAATTAACTTATTATATATGTTTGGTAGAGTTTTTTAGGAACAAAATAAATGGAGAGCCTTCAGAGGATATATATGCAATCACGGTGGTATTCAGTTGTGGTTGAGCTTGTGGCGAGCACAATGAGTATTTGAAGAGAGACTCGATAATCCTTTGTTTGAAGGGAGGATTGTTAGGAATGTGATTGAAAAGTTCTACATTGACTCGATATATACTAGATGATTGTAGGTTGATAAGTACTTATAAGGAAGAATGACAACTATCTCTCATGATTTAAAATCTTTTGGTTTCACCTAAAGCAAGACAAGTGGACACTATCATATATATATATACCTCAAGATCTAATATTTTGAAACGAAAGTCATATCAATACCATTGGGTCAAATTCATTTTGACATCAAACAATCAAGAATTAGAGTTTTGTTGAATTTGGTAGGGTTGTTCTATTCTTTTTAGTCAAATTGGTTAATATAAAAGGCCTCGCGGAAGACAAAAACCACCATCTTTATTAACGGCTATGATCAAGAAATTTAAGATAAAAATTGTTTCAAAGGAAAGATATATAATCTTCGAGCCAAAATGTTACTATCAATTTCGAAATAAAAGGTCGATCTTCTATATCCCTATATTTTTTTTCTTCAGAATAACAAAGAGAATGTTAGAGATGTGCAAGTAAAGACAAACTATATCAAACTTAAACATAGAACATCGATATTTGTATATAAATAATAATGAATATACAAAAAGAAAAATATTTAGGTACATGTATCAATTTACTCACTCAAATTTTCAATTATAATTATCGTTTTCTTAAAACTCGGTTAGCCAAAAACTATATATTCTTTTGAACATGGTAATAATTATAATTACACTCTTAAACTTTCAATAATAGCAATTGAATTACTATATACTTCTAAAAGTGTTAAAATTAAACTATCAAGTTTATGGTAATTATAAAAATTGGATCTACAAATTAGGAGTGAGCCTGATGAACTGAAAAACCGATTCAACCGACCAAACCTAGAAGTCAGATGAAAGGTTTCGAAAAGTTTCAAATCAATCATTTTTAAAAAAGTATTTCTAAGTGTTAAACCGACCCTACCAAACTAATCAAACCTTCCTGATCAATGTTAAAGATTGGTTTGAACATTTACTAAACTGATCGTTGTCAGTTCAACCGATGATCATCCACTACAAAAAAAAACTAAATCGTAGAACTTATATAATCAAAACAATTAGTAAAAATAAATAAATAAACGGCAGGGAGAGATGAAAATAAAAATGAAAAGAATTAATTAAGTTGAAAATGACCATATTTCTTAATGGTATGATGTATGGATGGGATGACACGTGGAGCAATATCATGCGAGAAGTTCATGGGTTTGGATTTAGCTTCTTCCGACATGGCGACAAAGTCCTTCAAGTCGCCGGAGTATATACGGTAAGAATTCCCGGCGAATCCTTGTTCTGTTAAGCACTTCTCAAGTTTCTTTGGCGTTAACCAAATCCAGTTCAAAAACCTCCATCCACATCTCAATAAACACACCATAAACACAAACCAAATCATCGAGTTTCTGAAGTCCATCTCTAGAGAGAGAAAGAGAAGTATCGAGAGAGAGAGAGAGAGAGTTTTGAAGGCAGCTGTATGTACTTTATAACAAAGAGAAGAAGTATGGACAAGACTGATAATAAACTTCAAGGATTGGAATCCAATCATCCATGAATTTAGCATACGTAGACCACTCACCTATTCACCTCATACTCTTTATATTATATTAATTTTAGAAGTTAGTTAAGTGATAAAACTATTTGATAGACCTCTCTAGACCTAGTTCAAATCCCACTCTTAATTACATTACTTTTACTGATCTATAAAGTCTTCGTCAATAAATTTTTTAGATTTGTTACAGATTAGAATTGATTGTGTTAATTAAACTTAGCATAGTGCACGATTTTGTTTTGATCATATATATATATAGATGGATTTCATATAACGTACTTTGTTTTAATGCAATGGTTATTTGTTTTTGTATTTCTGTTTATAGATTGTGTAAAATATTATTAACATCCTAGTTCAACGTAAAATAATGTTATAACATTGTCAGGACAAATAACATTGTATATAGACTTAAATATATGACATTTTTGAACCTACTCTGATACCATCTTAATTAAATGACCAATTAACCTAAGACTTGTGTTTTTGAGTTGATTGATGATTTAAGATGTTTTGGTAAAGTAACGAATAGACTAGAAATGAAGAGATTATTCATTTAAAATTGAGAACAAACTAGGTACTCACATTTCGAAAGGGTAAGAAAAACATGTTTTGTTTTGTTTTTTTCTTCTAAAAGATGTCAATTTGATAAAAATTTCTTGGTTTTGTCTTTTTTGTTATACTAGTTTTTAACACGTGCTATGCACGTGATATTTGTGTTTCATTTTTATTTTATTGCATATGTTGATTTTTTCTTCACAATTTTTTTTGTTAAGTATCTTCATTTTCAATTGATTACTTTTTCTCTCAATTGTTGTTTAAGATTAAACTCATAAACAGTTCTTAAAATGCTATAATGATTGCTACACAGTTCTACTTTGCAACGGTTAGAAAAATAAATTAACTATATTACATTAGTTTACCATACTAAATCACATAAACTTTTAGAAAAGAGAGTTAGATAGAATGAATAAAAAGTACAAATTAAGAGAAGAAGACAAACTAACTTAAAGTTTTTTTTTCTTATATACGTACATATAGATATTCTTAAAGTTGTCAGTTGATGATATATTTTCTTTATAAAAACATTAACTTCATAACTCACATACTATCAATTAAGGATATATTTTTTCTAATTTCTATTGTTGTTTGTATTGGTCTTCATATATATGCTTCATTTTTAACGATAGTTTATGGATTTCTTGGATCAAAACCAACAACTTCTATATTTGATCAGCCTAGCCCCTAGGTGGAGAGGTGTTCTAAAGTGCATGTTTTATATATGAACTTGAAATATTGATAGAATGTAAAAGATTTTCAAGAGATATATTTTTTAAAATAAACACATCCAGAAAAGCATAAAAAACGATAGAAGAAAAAAGAATAGAAAGAAAATGAACAACCCACGGCTAGTTAGAAACATGCAATGAAACTTATTCCTTCTTATTTGGAAGACTATCCAAATTGTGTGCAAATTGATATAGAAAAAGAGGTATTATAAATATCTATATTTTGTATAAGAATTAATAATTAAATGAATTATTCATTATTTCCATTTAGAAGATGAACTTTTTGACTTTCTTAACTATGAAAGTGTTCATTAGTTATGAGAATTTATAAAACCTCATTCATTATATTTTGTGTAAGAATTAATAATTAAATGAATTATTAATTATTTTCATTTATAAGATGAACTTTTTGGTTTCCTTAATTATGAAAGTGTTCATTAGTTACAACTTTTAATTTTCTTGAGCTACTAGAAGTTGGAAAGACTTTTGGTTTTATTAAGCTATTAGTTATTCATAAATTACAATTAACCTAATCAATTCATAAAATCATCTCATTCTTTTTTCAATTAGCATAAAAATTGGAAAGGACAACATTGATCTACTTAATTATAGAAGCTACCTCTAAAAAAAGGTAAAAAATGGAAGAAAAAAATTTCTCCTCATCCAAGCTTTTATATATACTATAGATGGGTCACTCTTTTGAACTCTTCTTGAAATGACTAGAATTCATTGTGTTCGACTACAAATGATATAAGCAATAGAGCAACAAAATTTAATTTTAAAAATTAGGGCGTGGTTCGTTTTGAGTCCAATCTTTTTGTCATTTTCATACCTACAAGTATCCCCTTCATCATTAGTATTAACCAATTAAACTATATTTGGGTCCGTTTGATTTTGTTTTCATTTTTCATGGTTGGTTATGTTTTTTAAATTAAGTTTATTTCTTCTCATTATTCTACTACTATGGTTCACAATTTTTTTTAAATATAAACATTGAATTGACTTAAATTTAAAAAATATCGATAAAAACTTAAACATCAAAACATGAAATAAAGTACAAGAGTCATTAATATTGGCCTAGTTTTCAAAAATTAAAACCTAAAAAATAAACGAATATTTTTAAATATAGCATAAAAACTAAAATATTTATAACAAAATTTTAAATTCTACGTGAAAATATTTTTCAGAAAAAACAAAATTATATTTATGATATTTTTAATGGTTTCTTGTCTCAATTTTCTAGTCAACAAATGAGGCTAACAAGCATTTATGCAATTTGCAATTATTGATTTGATTTGTTGTGTTTTCGTTTTCATTATTCTATTTATTGTACCATTGGAGAGAAAACAAGAAAATTGGGGAAAGTAAAGCTTGCGTGAACTATTTTACTTAACCATTAAATTTAGGTAGATGTTATCTATTTTGTCTGTGGTTGTAATTATTGGAAGGTGATTGAAGAAAAGAAACAAAAATGGAATATATTTCCAACTAGTTTTAGCTGCATCCATCTATTGTGCGACTATTCAATTAAAAATTGTCAAGACGTATTGATAAGTTTATGCATGACATTGAAACTTAGTTAATCATAGCTATAATATGCAAACATCATTTAATAACTTCATCATTATATATTCAATTATACAATTAAATCAACACAAATTCAACCAACTCTCATATAAGCCTTTTGTCATGTATAGAAAAATGTTAAGGAACATAGACGACTCAGGTGCAACCTAATTTAGATATTGTTTAGAAAATTTATGTGGCTTATTAAGATCATAAATTTACGTTAACGTGATGGAAGTAATGTGAGAATTAAAATTTACTTTTCACTATAAATTTTTTATTTCATTCAAGTAGGAGCAAAATTCATCACATGCATGGTGTTGATGGTTGATCTTCTAATGCCTTAGTCGCATTTAGTGTGTTATGTGGTTTTTGGTTGAGCCCTTGAGGCTTTTTTAATTGATTCTTTTATAAATATGGAGTGTTTTTTCTTCCTACTTAAGAAGATTATTAAATTAGACCAAAGTTAATATAAAATTGAGTGGATGAGAATTTTTATCTCATATAAAGTTAATATAAAATCAAGTGGATGAGAATTTATATCCCATGTAAATTTCGAAAAAATGGATTTAATCGTAGTCAACAACTTAGAAGATTATAACTAATATAATCTACCAACCTCAAGAACTTTTGTTATAAAAAACTTCGCTTATCATACAAACTACGACTATTTAGTCCAAACTCATATTTCTTTTTTTCAAGTTTCTATTTTTTAGTCATTAATTTGATTATACTAGTTTTACTAATTAAGTTTATTGCTTGTTGATGCTCCAATACTTTTATTGTCTAAGCTAAAATCTCAATAAATTCTCAATTATTGACTGCAAAGTTTTGAAAACTCACTAACTCAATTCGATTCTAAATTGACTACAAAGATTCGAATTTGACACATGTGAAAACTCACTAACTCAATTCTTTAACAACATCACATGACACATGTTAGGTAAAAAATACAACAATTGACATAAAAAACGATCTATAAATAAATATGGTTAGTAAAGTCCAAAATATCGAAAGATTTAATATGTAAAAACCCATTTCATTTATCGCATGCAAACAAAACAAGTTCAACAATCTCAACAATTTCAAAACGTTGTGTAAATCTTATTCAAATCATGGTTTGAATGTAGTATATCGCCTATTATTCATACTTCAAATCTAAGGACTATTTTGCCTTAATTATTTTTATAATTGTAAAATTAGATGTTGGGTCAAGTAGTTATTCTTTATTTTATTTTTTCATTTTCTACCATTTTTATGATTTCATGTGAGGGTATTTTAGTCCATGAATTTTCTATTTAATCTCTTTAAAATTAGTAAAGAATCATTTATCCACAATATATATATATATATACAAATCAATGAATCTAGAATGATTGTTCTTCTATTTGCCCCTAGTTATCTCAATGACTTTTAAGCCATACATCATTACTATGATTAATTTCCACTCCTTTTAATTGTAATAAGCAAATGAATTGGAAAATTGTAAAAAATTGAAAATTTAACAAAATATTAATAAAATATAGCAAAATTTTATATTCTATCAATGATAAACATTGATATGCTTCTATCAGTTATATTAATACACAATGATAAAAGTCTATTGGTATTTATCATTGATAGAATTCAAATGTTTGCTATATGTTGTAAATATTTTGGTTTGTTTTACTATTTTTGAAAATGATTAGAGACCAAATAAGAAAAATATTCATATAATTGGAACCAAAGTATTTATTATCCATAAATTATATAAAATTTGTTTTAAACGACCATATATGTCTATCTGAATCTATCGATAAGTAAAATTTTGCAATATATTTAAAAACAAACCATTATATTATAATCCACGTCAAGTTATATTAAACAAAAGTAACATTAGACAACTTTATCATTATTTCAAAGCATTTGTTAAATTTACTTCTAAATCAATGTAAGAAAATAATCTAATACTTTACAAATCTAATAAGGATTGAAAAATCCAAATACTTAAAAAAAAAAAAAATCAAATGCATAAACCCAGGTTGAGATTTGAGAAAAACCCACATCGGCTAAGTAAGCAGCAGGGGAACCTCAGATTGTACTATAAATAAACGACAATGGCTAACCTTATAACATACTTACCTGGACGGGGTCAATGGGCGATCAGGAAGATCCATGGCCTAGGTTGGTGACCTCCATTGCACATACCGGAGGGGTGCTCGCCTAAGGTCTGCCCAAAGTGGCAGAGCCAACGTCATAATTTGTGGTATTGGGGGCCTGCGTTCGCGCGGCCCCTTCCCAATGCAACCAGTTTAAAATCTTTCTCACTCCAGGTACTTCTCATTATCAACTCCGATTTATCTGTCTAATTTTGAATCTCGAATACATATGTGATTGTATATTGTGGTTTACCTTGTCGTTTAAGATTTGAGCAATGCCTGTTTGGTTGGTAAATGATTTGGTGTGATGGGGGGTTCTTCGAAGATGGCTATAACTGGGGTGGGCACACTTTCATTGTTTGTAGGGTAAATGGTTGGACTTATCAATGTCTATTGTTTGTTTGATGAGGGACGGTTCAAGTAGTTGTGTTATCTTTTTATTTATTAGTTTGAATTTTTGGTTGAGATATGGAAATGAAGATATGTATGTCTAAGTATGTGTGATTTATAAGTTTGAAGTCTCTGAATCATGACGAAGGTTGATAGAGAAGAAAAGAATTATTCTAATGGAGACGACAAGCGGATGGGAAGGAACACAGTTGTAAAGAAAACTTTAATCTACACAATGAAGAGGAAATTGCTCTGATACTGTATCATGTGTTGAATAAAGGAGTTATGTATTCCAATGAGGAAAAAACTATAAGCAAGAAGAGGAAAAGATAGAATGCAATCTTTTTATCTTTTCTATTCTATATGGTACTAAAGAAAAGATGAATTCAAGAGGCAAGAATATGCAAAACTTTTTATTATATATATATATATATATATATATTTATTTATTTATATATATATTATATTCATCTTTTAAAGACAAGATTAACTAAAGTTCCTACACCGTGCCAAGAACCCCTGGCAACGATGCTATTTTCGACGAAGACTAAAGTGTGTGCAAAGCGGAAAGGTTGTCTTAGTGTGCTATGTATGCAACAAAATGAAATCAAAAGACAATTAATCACAAAGTTGCAAATTCAAAGAGAGAGTTCAAATAAAGGAAGCTCTGATACCAGAGAAACTCAACGCATTCTAACCTAACTGACTTGGCTCTTCTGATCTCTACGAGGTTTAGGTATGGCTTTGGCCGAAAGTGAAGGGTTCCCTACGTAAGCTCTGATATCGGAGAAACCCGGTACATTTTGACCTAATCGGCTTGGCTCTCCTGCAAAAACCCCAAAACCCCAACCCCAAAACCCCAAAACTCCTAAACCCAAAACCTCGAAACCTGAAACCCCGAACCCCAAACCCTCTACATCGAAGCCCAAAATCACGAATCCCGAATCGATCCATGAACCCTAAACCTTGAAATTCAAAACTCTAAAACCCTAAACCTTAAACCCTAAACACCTAAGATCTTAAAACCCTAAACCCTAAACCCTAACCCCCCAACCCAAAAATCCCTAAACTCTTAAACCCTAAACCCCAAAACCCAAAACAAACACCCAAAACCCAAAACTTCAAACCTAAAACCTAAAACCCTCTACCCCGATCGTAAAATCCCAGACCCTAAACCCTACACCGCACACCGAATTCGAAACACCAAACCCAAACCTCCAACCCAAAAACCCTAAACCCTAAACCAAAAACCAAAAACTAGAAACCCCAAACCCCAAACTCTCCACCCTAGATCGCGAAATCCCAAACCCCAAAACGACCCATGCACTCTAAATCCCTAACACCAAAATCCTAAACCCTAAAGTACCCCTAACCCTAAACTCCGAACCCCAAAACACAAACCCCAAACCCAAAAACTCGAAAACCCAAACCCGAAACATGAAACCTAAAATGCACATGCACATGCACCCTAAATCCCTAACACCAAAATCCTAAACCCTAAAGTACCCCTAACCCCAAACCCCAAACCCCGATCCCCAAAACACAAACCCAAAAACTTGAAAACCCAAACCCGAAACATGAAACCTAAAACGCGAAACCCTAAACCCCAAACTGACCCATGCACCCTAAACCTCGAAACCCCAAAATTTTAAACCTGAAACACTAAAGTACTCCAAATCCTAAACCCAAACCCCCCAAACCCATAAACCTGTAAATCTTAAACCCTAAACCCTAAACTCCAAACCCCAAATCCCAAATCCCAAATCCCAAACCCCGAATTTCTTTGGGAGGGAAAAGTTTCAAACTTTTTTTCAGAGGGGTAGGAGTTTTTTTTAGCGATAATTTTATTTTGAGGAAATAAAAAATATTATTTTTTTGATATTTTATTATAAATTATTTCAACAAGATTACAGAATCATTGTAATTAAACCCTAATCCTAACTTCAAACTTTGTTGGTGGAGATAACAATTTCACAATTTATTATTATTTAGGGAGTATCTATGTGCATTTAACTATATACCAAAAAAGAAGTGACCATTTAAAAATCCAAAAGAAAATTATGTCTGTTTCTTCCTCAATTTTGTCTTGAATGTCACAAATTCACAAAATACTAGTTAAGTGATCCTGCAGTAAGTGCTCGTACGCTCTCCATGCAACATGTGGAAGGTGTCTATGGAGTAAATTGGATATCTTGAATCACCAGAAGATCGATGTATGCGACGAGTTAGTTTCTTCATCTTCTTTCTTCCTAAAAAATATTAAGAAAAATTGCATTAAATGACAAAAAAAATTAGAAAAAATAGCTCATAACACCTCTTTTTTGCATATTGAAAATTTAGCAAATATGATGGTAATCAGAAGATAATCTGCTTTTAAATTTGTTAGTTTTGCAATTTTGAAAATGTAAGTGACATGAACTCTATTATCATAATTTTTTTTGCTATTTTTGCAAACTCCCCGAACATTAATTTTTCAAATTTGATTTTCTTATGTTTAAGTTTGATAAATGATGAATTTGGATGATGGATGTGTTTTACCTTAATTTGGTTGGCTAAGTTAGTGAGATGTCCTCAAAACAGAGGAAGAGGGGTTGGATTTCACACTTAAATATATATAATTTTTAATTTTTTTTTGTTTGCTTATTTTGATAGGAACTTTCTTGAGATAATCATGAATATGGAAAATTTTAGTAAAATAGAAGGAAAAATAGCAAATCTAAAAATTAATAAGATTTTTAGCAAAATTGGTGGTTAACAATTTTTTTACCTGTTTTTACCCTTTGGAAAATACATTTTTTTTACAGTTACAGTGTATTTTCATTATGCAAAAGTGAGGCAGGATATCATAGTCACAAATACAGTATATTTGCAAACTACAATTAGTGTTGGAAAATTTTAACTAATTTATGATATTTTCGAGAATAATAAGATTTCCCCAATATCTCCAAATATATGTCCATAATCTACAACAGATTTCCAGAATTTTAGTATTTAAATCAAATGAATTAACATTTATTTTTTTAAATTAATAAGACTTATGTTTGAATAAGGATTTCTCCTAAAAAAATGGATGAAAATTTCAATTAATAAGATTCATTATATTTCATAATATTTTGAATTCAAATATTATATCATACGCCTAAAATAATAGAAAACATACATAAATTTACCATTTTTGTATTATTTATATTTCAAATTGCTATTTGATTTTTTTTGTTATCCTAAAATAATGGATAATATAATTTCATCATTGTCCCTTTCATAAGTTTTGCATAGAACTTATT
>JBBPDI010000009.1:1486774-1497893 GCA_037974545.1 Cucumis variabilis | reverse complement strand
ATGTAGGAGGTAAAGGCAAGAAAATCATGGTCTAAAATTTTGATAAGATTGTGGTTGTATTGCCGGTTTGCTGATAGGTGTATCATCAAATTCTTCCCACGGTTCATCCAAATTGGTAGTCAAATCAGCCTGACCTGGTCTCAGCTGAGAAGATCATGAATTGAGGTCGTGTAGCATTGATTTTTCGGTACTCATAGTCGCGTTCACCAGATTTTTTCCCCCTCGAAAAGGGTACGGAAATTTTATAGATAAGTTTGCTTTTGAAGTGATGAGGAATTTAACAAAGTTATGTATATGTTGATTTGTTTTATCCCAAATTTTCCTTGTTGAAGTTATAGTGAGACATTCTACAGAATAGTGACCAATAGAGTAAAAATCATTCTAAGTCTTTGAATAATCTGCTGCCCTCTAAGTTACTTTGTCGTATGAGATTTTGTATCCACGAGCTGCTCTAGCGGTAAATGATTTGGATTTTGAAAATTATGAAAACAAACATTGCATAACTCACGATATCGAATTTTATCCATCATGAATGCTTGGGATCCCTATGCAATTACCCAACTGCTTGGGATCCCTATGCAATTACCCAACTGCATTGTGATTTTCTTTAGAGGATTTTCTTGCTCGTTCGCGGTCACATGCTCTTTTCCATTTTAAAAATCTCTCATTATTTAGCTTTTTCGTGTATGAAAATTTTGCTTCACTTTCTTTTCAAATCAAATAAATTTACCATGATTGTCATAGAGGATCGTCTACATTTTACTCCGTCCAAATTTCAACATCAAACAACCAAATGTTGCCACCAAGTTTCTCATTAAGATTTTCAACAATACTAAACTCAAATTTTCAGTTTAATTTCTTACGCTTGATTAAGTCAACAACTATATAGCTTTTTTAAAAAAAATGTAAAACAAAATAACTATTTAATCTTCAAGTCCTATTTTCAAGAACCATGCGTAATATATTTTAATATTAAAAAATTTAAAAAATTATTTAAAATTTCTCTCAAATATTAAAAAAAATACTTTACTTATTTTATTTTATATTATTTTCAAATAGACTTTCGTTTATATCAATTTGACTAAGACCTAATAAGTGCTCTAAAAAAAGTGAAACAATTTCAGACCAACAAATAAAAATTTTCTTTTTATTAAAAAAAAATAAAGTCAACTGTCAAAAAGACCTAAATATCACATTATTGTTGGAATTGATATATAAAAATAGGTAGAAATTTGAAGTCTAAAAAATGGTGGATAATATTAAAAAATATATATCATTCCATATTTTTTGTTAATTAATAATTTGAATAATTTGAGAGTTGATTTTTTTCTTTTTGTTTAAAAATGTGTATTTAATATATAGTTGGAATTGTCACATCTTAAAACGTGGCCAACTATTTATATTTTAGAGCCAACCAAAAGCTTTAAGAAACGTGGCCGACGACTTACTTTCTATTTCAACTTTGAAAAATTTTGGAAAAATAAATTTATCATTTGATTTTTATTTCTCTATTAAAATATTTTTTTTGGTTGTTTACTTTTAATTGTTTAATTTTAGTTATGGTACTTTAATATATCTTAAATTTGATCTATGGTCAAAGTTAATTTTTACTAAGATTGATTGATTAATGATAATTAATTTAATGCAAAAAAGTACCATTTAAAAAGGAATAATTATAAAATTAAAAAAAAAACTAATATTGAAGATTACGTTTAAGATTTATCAAAAACGTAGAAATTAAAATTAGAGAATTAAAAATATATAAATCAAATTAATCAAATCTCGATGATATATATAAACTAAAATAATTTAATTTGCTTTAAGTGGTACATATTGAAAGTATTTTATAATTACTTAAAAAACAGTAGTGAAAATATTTTCAAATTTTATAGTAATTATATAGATAGCAAAAGATTTTTTTTAATCAAATCGTGATAGAATATATGAATCAAAATAATATTTTTATAAATTTTTTAAAATGCTAAATTTATAAGGACTAAAGTCTACTAAAAATTGTTTTAGGTTTTGTGAAACCAAACCATGATAAAAACTAAAAGCAATAGATTTCAAAAATTTTATTTTTGTTTTAAAAATTTGAAGAAAATAATTATAAAAGAACATTTATAAAATTGCTATTACACATTATTTCACTTAATGAATTCCGTTATTCATATCAAGTAGTAGATGATTCATATTTTGTTTCTAAAATGTCGTTTTACACTTATATGATCCAAAACGTATAAAATTTTAAAATCACTTTAATATATTTACTGTATTAAAATTTTGAATTTTCAATTTAAAAATACATAACTATATTAAATATTTAAAAATACAATATGTCATGTTATAAACTCAATTATGTCATGTTACGGAGATATTTTAAAATAATTTTTATACATTTTAAAGTTGTTTTCATGTTATCACATGAAGTATGATATTTATATAACTATGAGTTGATAAGGAACATGGAATATATATAAAGTAAGTTTAGAAATGAATTTTTGGAAATTGAAGGCTTAGAGCTTATCCTCATGTGGCATTTGGACATATTGTCTTATCTTTTTTCTTGTTTTTTTCTGCTTTCTTTTTTGAGATAAATAATATCAAAAGTCAATTAGAAAGAGACACAAAAAGATATGGAATCTTTAAAGAAAAGAAACAAAAAACACAGTGTGTGATGGAAAAAATAATAATAAAGAATACCAAAATTTTGTTTAGGGTATAATGGTCTTATGTTACGAACTATTTTAGTCTAAAATATAATAATACTTTGTGTTCGGAAGGTAAACTATTTTTGTTTAAGTAAAAAATAGTCAACGTTGCAACAAAATAAGAAGGACGAGAGAAAGCTAGTGAATACTCTAATAAATAGTAAATATTGTAGTAAAAAGAGTTTTGAAATAATATTTGTAACTTTATACTCTATTGTAGGTTACAAATAGTTATACGTACACATCACTAATTTCTAGTTGGCGACTAAAGCGGTCTAGGAACCAATAATGGAAATTGACTCAAAACCCAAGAATAAAAGCATGTAATATTTTGAAATTTAAGAACCTACCACGTGATAAAATTAAAACATGCACGACGAAAACCAGATCGAAATTCTACCCTAATTGCACTTAATTAACGAGAAACTCTAAACCGTAAATAATTTGAAATTAAGATTTTGAGAATACTTACATTCAAAGCTTTGATTTTTGTTCAAACTACCACTAAGATTGACTTACTATTCTCCAGACTAAACACAAATTTTGCAGTGATTACGAAGGATTAAAAACACGTTTTGAAGTGATTTAAAAATAATATAAAAAAATGATGTTAACCATTTTAATATAATTCTAATAAAATCAACTTCTTTTTTAACGTTCGAATTTTCTTTCAAAAGGATTTTGAATATGACAAAAGTGATTTATCTATTTAAATCAGTTCCAACATCGTCGTCTTGACCTATTTATATGTGTTTATCTATCAAAATAAATTTTAGTTTGTGAATGGATGGAATGCCTCCAAATAATGCCTAACTTGGGGTGAAAATGTGTCCACATAGCTTTACTTTATAATATGCTTACAAATAATATCTGCTCAATCCACCTTGCCTATAGCTAACTAAGTAGAGATGACAATGACATAGTCTTAGAAGAGGTTAGCTTTGTCATGTGAATCCTAACTTTTCTTCACAAATCATTTTAAGAGAAGTACTTTTGGGAAGATTTAGGTTTTAAAGGTATCTTTGAAAAGGCTTCATTTGAATAGTTGGTTTTAAGCCAAAGTGCTCTAATTACAATTCTTAACGAGTACTGATTTTGCATCAAAGTGTATAATTGACGTTTAGAGTAAATGAGAACAACGATAAGGAAAGCATGCCAAAGTCTTGCACAATACACGCTGAAAGTGACAACTTATCACCAAAATAAAATCTAGAAAAAAAAATGGAGATGAACTAATCTAGTAAGTATACTCAACCTCGACTTGTCAAACCTTATCGAACACTTAGAACTGGACATGTATGCTTTATTCATTTTTGGAACTTTAAAACGAATTATCTATACAACTATTATTTCTTATTAGATCTTAGATACGAATATTTAGATTAGATACAAAGTTGAAAAATCTATCGAAACATTTTTAAAGTGTTTAGAAATTGAGTAAATGCAAAATTTAAATATAATAGAAGTGTTGAAAAACTAATTAAAATTTAGATAGTTTTTCAAGGTTCATGAACTAAAAATTAAGAAACAACGAACACTCATTTAATATCTATCAAAATTAAGCATTTTCTATCATGGGGTCATCTCTCTTTCTATGTTGTTCTTTTCTTTTTATGAGAATGATAGTGACCGTTTGCAATTATTATTGGATTGATTTGATTTTGATTTTGATTTTTTTTACATACACAAATGCAATTTTTAAAGCTTTGGAAATGTTTGATAAATAACTTAAACAATTAATTTCCAAAATTAGAAAGCAAAGGAAAGTTGATTAATGAAAATTAAAGCTTTCAAACACATTACATTTTTATATATAAATAATTTATAAATTTTTATTTAGTTTTAATTTTATTTTTGAGTTTTTAATTTAATTTTCATTTAATTATTTTGTTAATTTTGTTTTTGTTTGGTTATTAAATTTCAATATTTATACTAATTTTATATTAATTTGATCATTTTTCTTCTTGAGTTACGATGTTGGGTTCCTTATAGAGAAATTGCATCAGATGACAAAAAAATTTAGAAAAAAGCAGCTCATAGTACTCCTTTTTTGCATATTGTAGATATGATAAATATGACAAATAATTAGATATACCAGAAGGCTATCGAAGATGTTATTTTTATAATTTAAAAAATGCAGTGACATGAGTTCTGTTATCATAATTATTATTTTTTTTGTTATTTTTGCAAATGTTCTTTCGTTTTATTATAGTTTAATATGTTTGAAAAATGAATGATTTGAAGTAAAATAATATTGATTAAGTTGTTAAAACAATGAGAAAAATAGGAAGAAAAAGTTGTTGGGAAAGCAATATGAGATATTTTCCCTCTTCAATTATTGAAGAAAGCACAACCTTGCGTACATGAATTTGTGTCATCCTATATTTATCAATCATTAAGAGCCACTACTTGGGAATAAATAATCAATAGATAGAAATAGAAAATCAATTCCCACGTAACTTCGACTTGATAATTGTTTTCTTTTTCTTACAAAAAAAAACGCTTCAAGTTGATTGTAGAAATATTTACTCAACCATTGTTCAATTATCGTCAAGGTTTCAGTGTTTTTATTGATATTTTCAAGTTTTCGTGAGTTAGATATCAATAGCATGAAAGACAATTTGATATTTTATTATATCATAGAAAAGAAAAAACTACCGAACATGACACATAAAAGCAACAAAATGTAAATACCCATTTGAATTAGGTTTAGAAGTTGTAAAATATTTATGCTTGTGATTGTTTTTAAGGTTAAAATCCTATTTTGATCCCTAAACTTTATACTTTCTTCTATTTTAGTAGTCTCTAAATTTAAATAAAATGTTTATTTTGGTTCTTGAACTTTTTTGAAAAAAATCTTACTTTTGGTCCATACCATTAAAATTACATCCTAGTTGAGGAAGTGAAATAGAATAACAAATGCACTAAAATGTTGAGAATTTATCTTGAAGTCCCTTTGAGATTTTCAATAAAACATAAATATTTATCATCTAACCCTTAAATTATTAAGAGTGATTATCTTATTTGTCACGCTCTAGTCATCCAAATATAGAAGTCAACTCATCATTGAGTTAGAGAGTTAATGAAATCTTAACGACGGAGACCAAAATAGGCTCTCTTTAAAAGTTTAGTGGCTAAAATAGATGATTTTAAAAGTTGAGAGACCAAAATAAAACACAAGATAGAAAATTTATGGACCAAAATAAGATTTAAACTTTGTTTTTATTATTTTTTTATTCTATTAGACATATATTCACATTAATATTTATTTTTATAAAATAAATAGGTTAATTTTCATAAATATAACAAAACACCAAAATATTTATGACATGAATAACAAAATAAAAAACGTAATTATATTTTCATAAATTTCAGGTTTACCCTTGAATAATGCAGACAAATTTTCACTTCTTTTTATTCTTCATTACGATTTATTAATCTCCTCTTCATATTATTAATTTCTTCATATCTACTCATTCTTCAATTTACAATATTATGATTCTTTATGTAAATTTTTACCAATTTCTTCATTTTCTCTTCCAGAATTTATTCCTTCTTTTTCATTTACCATCTTTTTTTCTTCTTGGTAAAAGATATTTAAATGATATTGGTACAAGATCTAAACAATCGTGTACCAATATCTAAAAGATCAGTTGTTTATTCTAGATAGACAGAAATAGACTACTATCACGGATATATCATTTAGATTTGGTACCAGATCGTTTAGATTTGATATAAGATCGTTTAGACTATGTACAAAGGTACAATATCGTTTAAACTTGGTACAAGAGTACAAGATCTTTTAGACTATGTACAAAGGTACAATATCGTTTAAACTTGGTACAAGGGTACAAGATCGTTTAGACTTAGTACAAAGGTACAAGATCGTTTAAACTTGCTAAGAGATCATTAAACTGGGTACGAAATCATTTAGATTGGATACAAAACCATTTTTTCATGCGCGCATGATCGATTGATTGAGGGTATTTTTGTCATTTCACGTTGTGAGTTTTTTTCTTTTTTAAAATTGTTCCTATACAGTGTAATATTTTCGCTCTTTGTTCTATTTTAAAAGAAAAGGCAAATAAATATATACAAAAATAGCAAGGATTTTTTCAAAAATAAAAGAAATTGACAAACTATTTACATTTTATAGAACAAAACGACTAAAAGACAAAATTTATTACAATTGATTTTTCTATGAAGAATAAATATTTTGTTAAATGTTCTAGTTTTTACTATTTTCCAAATAAAAGGCAAATATATCAATTCAAATATATTAATTAAAACTAAACTTTAATTTTAATAAAAAAAATTGAATAGTCGTACGCTAAGTAAATCTAAGACATTTCTCGATAAAAATCCTACTAAACAAACACAATTGTCCAAATATTCTCAAATATCTAAAAAATTATTACTACAAAAACAAACATATTATTATTATTATCTAAAACTTCTAATCTTTATCATTTTTAGCATCTAAATATTCTAATTTTTGCATTTTAAAATGCAAACATACCCTAAAGTAGTTAATGACAACGAATAAACCTTACAAGTAAATATGGTATTTACAAAAGTAATTCTAAAACAAAATTTCCATTTCATACAAAAAAAAATGAAGATTACAAAAAGGACAAAAAAAGATATTCTCGATTGAAAAATTGATTTCTCAAACTTATTATCACTTGAAAACCTATTTTCTACTAAGTTTGAAAGTCCAACTTTATATCAACTTTTAAAATATCAAACTTATATCAACTTTATATCAAAGTGTAACTGTAGCTATTATCGTATTTTAATATCAATTTAAAAATGTTGTTTGAATTTTTGAAAATATGGTTAAAAGTTGATTAAAAAACAATAAAAATTACTATAGATAAGGTGTTTTAGTAGTCTAATGATTATTTTTTTTAAAAAAAAAAGTCTTTAAATTGATGGTGTGAATTTGAAAAATACCAAAATATTTGCAAAATAAAAATATTTTCTAACATGTCCGGATAATTATGTTGGTGTTATAATACGAAATTTTTATTCATTTTGCTATATTTAATCGAGAAAAACAAAAATGGTTATGGAGAAAAAAGTGAAAAAGAAAAAGGTAAGTTTAAAAAATAAGTTCCGTGATTCTCCAACAAAATCAAAATAAAAGTTTGATACATCTTTCATGTGATTCTCATCTATCTCTTTCTTTTTCTTTTTGGATTTTTTCCTTTTTCTAATATATAATATAATAAGAATAAGAATGTTAATTTTTATAAATATAATAAAACATCAATTTATGGTTTTTTTTTATTTTTTTTTCAAACAGTGTTCTTCAAGATTTATCAAAAATAAAAGATCATCGAATCTAAACTAAATATCGTTTAGATTTTGCTACACAAATCTAAACGATTTGTCTACAAAAAAAACTTTGAACCAAATCTAAACTACACAAAATCTAAATGATCTTGAAAAAAAATCACCTTTTACTAAATATATTACTTATAGATATGAACTTTTTTTCATTTTCGAAATTGTTCTAAAGATTTGGTTGGTTATTTTTTAAAAACCCCTAATAATAATAATAATAAATTTAATTGGATCATCCACTAATAATTTCTTGGGAAAAGAAAAGAAAACTTTTAATTTTGTTTTACACAAATCCAATTTTGATGCTATTTGATTGAAACTTTTTTAAATAATTTGTTTAGATCTTCATTCTTCAATTTAATTAAAAAAATTAGGCCTCTCACTTTTAAAATGGATACTATCCCCTACCAAATCCGGTAATAATTAAATAAAATAATACTTACTTCTTTGTCATCATCTTAATCTATAATTGAACTGAAATAGATGCAACTTAAATGCATTAAAGTAGTTTTTATCCGTCATCCCATTATAAATTTATAATATTAAATTTTTATTAATGGATCGATGTTTATCAACTTGACATCGTCTAGATGATTAATTGATAAATTTCATTATATCATAAAAAAGTTGTGTAACATATAAATTAAAATGTAACTAATATAAATACGGTAAAAAAAGAACTTTTTTTTTTTTTTTCAAAATTATACAATGTGTAGTTACTAATTCAAATACTTTTTATAATTTTTTTTTATTTTTAACATAACTTTTTCTAAAAAGTAAAGAAATTCAATGCATCAATTTTGTCCTTTAAAAAATATTCACTAACAATGACATTTTATCGATATTTAGAACAATGATTTTATTGATGTTTATCCCCGTTGAAAATGACTTTAAATCTTAGGAATTTGAAATCCAATAAATAATTTTAAATTATTTATTTTGTTTGGAACAAGAAAAAATTGAAATGGGTGCATTTAAAATTTCATATTTAAATGGTCATTGAAAAAGGAAAAAAAAACGTTAAAAATTTACTAATATAATCTTTTATACTAATGTGTTAATTGAAAATTAGAAAATGATAAGACCAACTATGTCATTTACTTTGAATTCCTATGAAATTATGCAAAATCCGACCATTTTGACTAAGAAAGTTTTTAAGTAAAAACATGATGTGAAATCATTTTGGATTTTAAAATAATTCTCTTTTGTGCATTAACAAGCAACTAAATTCATTTGAAGTCTATTACAAATTGAAATTTTCAATTCTAAACAGAGAACTAAGGTTACCCCTAATCTCATACTCTTCGTTTTTCTTACTCCACACACACACAAAAAAAATGATATCCTTTTTAAAAAAACAAAAACTACCGCACCACAACTTTTAATCGAACAACTCTCTCGGTTGCACAAAGACAAGTGTTTTTCAGAAAATTCATTTTTTTTCTTTCACAAAATTGATATTTGACCTTAAATACCTTAAAAAAATATTGAATGAAAATCCATGTACTATATAGCATTACAAAAATTATATAAATAACAATGGAAAGGGAAAACTACATTGAAAATTCAAAGGAAAAGAAAAAATAATACATAAATTATAAACCACAAAAGAATGAATAATGATGAATTTGAGAAGTAAATGAAATTTAATAATCAAACTATTAAGACATAGTGATGATTTTGACAACCTTTACTAAAATAAACAAAAATAATTAAAAAAAAAACAACATTTCTATTTATTTATTTACTTACTAACTTTTCTTTTGTGGGGAAAAATATAAATAAATAATGAAAATTTAATTTATATTTTTATGCTTATTGAGATGGGTTTCACTACGGTACGACCGGACCTACAGTAACGAATGTGTGGGGAAGTAAAAGAAAGGAACGTACGACTCTTGTGGGGCCCTTTTACATGTGATGTGATCACATTAATATGTAATCTTATGTATTCATTTAATCGAATAACCACTCTAATAAATATTTCTCGTATCTCTCTCTATATGTATATCTTTCGATAAATTATGAAGCGATGAGAGTTACGATTGTACTCTCAAATGTTCATTTTAAAAATTGAGTTTTCAGATATATGTATACAAAGTGTAACTTTTTCATTCTTAAAGTGAGAGGTTCGATCTTCCATCCCACAATTGTTGTACTAAAAAGTATACAATAAGTTTAAAAATTCGGTTTTTGTTATTTTGGGTCGATTTCTACCATTGTTGTAAGTGTGAGGACTCAATTTTTTTTTCATTTGAAAGTTGAAGGTGTGATTGCAACTACTATTACACTTCGGGAGTGATTTTTGAAATTTGTCTTATGTTTCTTTTTAATTTTAATTTTAATTTTATGTTTGATAAGTTGTGAAATTTTTATCTTTTGATTCATTTATATAGAAATTTATAATTAGTGTTTAATATAACTCTAAATTTGCACAAAATTGAAAGTGAAGGACTAAATTTTGTAATTTTAAAAGTTAAAGAGATTAAATAAATACATAATCAAAGTTCATAGAGTTAAATTTGTAATTAATATTCTTTTAGATCTATAACATGTGAGGTGGGGAATATTTTTAGATTAGATTAAAAAGAAAATTCGATGGAATTCATAAAATTTTAAAATTAAGTTTCTTACCTACAATTAAATATACACAATTCAAAGGAATCTTAGACATGTTGATGAAAATCGAACTTATCGTACGTTTTACTTAAATTCAAAGAGTTAATTAATACAAATTTTAGAGGTAATCGTTAACATTTGAAAAGAATATTACATACGATTAACTATAACAGGAGGGATTGAAGGATCATATTTCTCGGTGGATAGCATTGAAGAAAAGTAAGTCAAATTTGATAGATTATTACATGAGATGGTTTCAATGAATACGAAAAAATTTGTATTATTCTACCATGAATGACGGTGTCCAATAATTAGTTTGAAATGTTGGAGGTTATGATGAAGGGTGAAGATGGGAGATGTGTATTGTGTGTAGTTCATGTGAGATGTAGTATATAAAAGAACTCATATGAGCCGTTTATGTCCCCTATCTCTCTCTCTTC
>JBBPDI010000009.1:1450215-1462294 GCA_037974545.1 Cucumis variabilis | reverse complement strand
TTTGGTAGGAAAAGTAAACAAGTGGAATTGGAATCTCATTATTTAGGTTAAATTTCCAATTTGGTTCATACGAAATCTTATAGTTGTCTACTTTTTAAAAGCTTCAATTTGGTTCTTTTTTCTATTAGGGTTGAGTTATTTGGTCATTGTTTAAACGTCTTAGTTAAGTTTTCATGATTTGGCCAATCCTATAAAAAAAATTTCCTATGCTTTTGTAAGTTATTAATATATTGAATATGACACGTTTTCTATAGTCTTCTTGAACAATTATTTAGGCTCGGTTTGGTAACTATGTTACTTCTTGTTTTTGAAAATTAGGCTTATAAATACTACTTTCATTTATACATTTGAAAGTATTGATTTATTTTCTTTTTGTTATCTATTTTGAAAATAGTTTTTGAGAATATTTTTGTTTTTAGAATTTGGCTAAAATTTAAACGCTATAGAAAATATAGTTTAGTTTTTTTTAGGACTTTACCAGTCATAATCTCTCTTTAAAAAGCATTTAAATTTGTAGGAAAATTTGAAAACTTTTAAAAAGCGTTTTCAATTCCTTTTTAGTTATGAATGTATATGAAAACGAATATCTAATCTAATTATGAATCTGTTACTTCAGAGAGAGTGCTATGGATATTTAATTATGAATTTAGTTATAGATATAATTCGTTGGGGCGAACAAAAGATGGTGTAGGTATCTTGTAATAATCGATAATCCATGGAAAAGATTGAAGAACCTTTTGAATGGACAATTTATATACCTCTAGGTCATTGGGTTTTTTTTTTTTTTTTTTTTTTAAATTTAATTTAGAGTAGGAAATCAACGAGGAAAAGGTCAAGAAAATTACTACTAAACCTATCTTCTGAAAGTTTGTTTTTTGACGTTTAAAAATGTTGTTGAGAGATCCATAATTTCTTGTATTGTAAGCATGTCACTTCATCATTTAGTTAACAACTAGAAAATTTTAAATGAATTTTAAATTATCATTCAAAATGTTCGTCACATTTACAGTAACTAACGAAGTTTATGTACTAATTTTTGAAATTTATCTTTAACAACTTAAACTATATATATATATATATATGTAAATAAATAATAGCCCCATAATCATAAAATTTGGTTGTTTCAAAGAATTGAACATGAAACCAAGCAATTCTTTTGTTGGGATTTGACCTTTTGAATTCTAGCTCTCTCCTCTTCTAGCTTTGAAATTGAAATTTCAGCCTGAGATAAAAGTACTTTGAAAAATTAAGCCAATAACAAATAAGGCTTTCCATAATTTACAACTATTGATCAATAAACTTACAATTCAGTTTCATAATTAATACTATTTCAAAGCTCCATTTTTCTATATTATTTACTTTATTGTTTTTCTCTCATTCTCATCTCTTTATTCTTTGTTAAAGTAGTTAATTTATTATGTCCTATCGATTATTAAATAAAAATATTTTTCATTTCGAACACAAACTATTATAGCTTAGACTAAAATAGCCTCCGCAACATACACCCTATAGCCCATTAACTCATATACTATAACGATTAACTCAATGCCACAAACGTTCTGTTATAGTTGCAATGGTGAACTATTTATGAAATTTTATCAAACCAGGTCAACGATAGGACTATAGAGTTATATGAAAGACTAACCTCATGGAGTTTTTGATCAAGTTGAGTGATCTTTAGCTTCATCTCTTCTATTTCCTTATCTTTACTTTGGTTTGAAACTCCAACACTCAATGTTTCAATAGTTGGAGAAGTAGATTCGGCCTTAACAAGAACTGTACTCAATCTCCTTTCTTCTATATTGTTCTTGCTACCATTTTTCTCAAACTGTGAAGAAGACAGTACAAGAAAGAAAAAATGTTATTGTGAAAAGCTGCTCCAACTAATTAATGTGTTACACTACCTATGAAGGAATGTCATTAGTTTGATAATTTAATTTTTTATAATACGTATACAATCATGATCCCATTAAAAAATCTAACCAATCCTAATAAAAGGCTCATTTGATAATGTTCCTAAGTTTTATACTCTTAAACAAGCCTAAGGCATGCTCATACAGAACAGATAGATATGAGTTATAGATAATAGATAATGCAAATTCAAAAAAAAAATGTAAATTAATACAACAAAGTTATTGACAAAGCCCATTTACCAAGTTATAAGTGGAAGTTATATAATCTTCATGAAGATTTGTCTCAATGGGAACTATTGTGCTCTGGATTAAGAACTTGTCTTTGCATTTCATATCAGGTGGAGCCATTTGCTGTGCTTGCATAGTAACTTTATATACACAATTAACATAAATTAATTTCATTTAAACATCATGTCAAAACTTATAAATATTATATTAATAAGTATTTTTAATAGTTTTGTCATTTGAAACAATTTTTTAAATAAAAAGAAAATGTAATGTGGAGAGAGTTCATACTTATAACTTTGCAATTTGATAACGGGTTGATGATACCCAAATTTGGTCGTACGTAATATCTCTGAACATTTGTGGTTTTGACCTGAAAACAATACTCATAAATTCGATATTATTCTTATATATGATATTTCATTAGTCTTTTTAATTGATTTCTTGAAAAAATATGGATAGGGTTTTGATTGATAAAACTAGAAGTCTCGTACAATGTTTCTTCGGAAAAAAATGATGAATGTATGATGTTAAATTGATACACCTATAAAAATTTGATGTTTTAAAAAAAATAAATTAAAAGAGATAATTATGACAAAGGTTTAATATTAATTAATATTCATACCTTGAAAGCTACATAGTCGAGTTTATTATTCATTAATTGAATTGAGCATGAGCTTTGTTTCTGTACTTCAACTGGAGGAGGAAAACTTAAAGCAAATATAAAAATTTACTGTAATGAACAATGCTAAGGATATGTATATTTATCGTTACATCATATTAGTTCTGGAGTTGAATTTATAAGAGAGGATAACTATCTTGAATGCCATGAGATATTACGGGATGAAATCAAAAGCAAATTAAAGTCATGAGACTGTACGTCCAATTAAAAGTGAACAATATCATACCATTATGAATATATATGAAGTTTTGTCGTTTCTAACAGACTGACGTTTATACGTATTTTCGTGTTGTGAGTCTTTTAGGTGTGAAAGCTAAAGATGTTTCATGAGAGGCAGCATGCAATGGGATCAGAGAGATGATCATTATATCCTCATTATCCATTTTCATTCCGCATCCCCAAGTTGAATGCTTTCTCATTTGTTTTTTTTCTTTCCAATTAACTTCAAATCACTAATAAATAGTCAAATCCATCACTATTTGTTATTATTATTATTATTTTTATATGATTAGTTTAGCGCATGATCAATAGTTTTAATTTAAAGAAAAACTAATTAAAATTTTCAAGTAGATGAACGAATTATTTATCAATCAAACCTAAATTTTAAATATTAAATTCAACCATAATTCATTATAGTTGAACAACAACATATATCTGATCTTTGTATAATATGAACAACAACAAAACATTTACTAAACCATCATTATAATATAAATAAAAAAGATAAGAGACTATGTATATAAAACCCATACTTTTGCAAAGACTATCAAATATACCAAAACTCATGGGACATACAAAGATCAAGGAGTATCTCATTTTCCATAGTCAATATAATTCTCTCTAAACCTAATTACAAACGTTATAAAGAAAAACGATGTGTAGATATTATTTTCTTTAACCGAATATATACTAAAGATCAATGAGATTGGTAGGTGATCAAGTCATCTTAACTAGGTTGACACAACTATACCATACGTATGCAATACCTATTTGAATCTTAACTCTCGAAGAAGTTAAAAGATAAAAGAAAGAATTGATTTAGCTTTTGTGAAATGGAAGATAGAATGAACAAGAAAAAGAAAGCAAAAATAATTTTGAGCAGTATTATTGCTTTAGAAAAAAAGTATTGATGAATGTTTTGTGTGGATATATCAAAGAGTACTTACAAATAAACTTTAATTCCTTGGGATGAACTTGAAGAAGTTGCTTATCCATGAAGGATTTCTCCTTAATTCCCCAAACTGAACAAGAAAAGATATATGAAAATTAGAGAGAGACTTTGTTGGGAGTATTGACTATTGAAAAGGAGTATAGTTTCTATCCACAATGTGAATATATGAAATAAGCTAATATTTGAATTATTCAAATTAATTACATAATTTATTATTATTAAATACTTCTACACCAAATAATTGTTGACAATGTAAATTTTTTTAATTAAAGAGAAATTGTAAAAAATAGAACCTTTCATAATAAAATTGAGTGTGAAATAATTTTTTTTAGAGTGTAAATATAGTTTAACAATTTTTTTTTTTTAATTTTTTTTTTAAAAATCCCTTAATTAAATTATAATTTTAATTAGTTATATTATGTTTAATAATTCACTCAACTTTATAACTTACTAATAGGTGCTCGTGTTTTCATTATTATAACTTAGAAATAACATATATATTATTAAAACCTTTAAATTTAGGAGAATTTTTAAAAATGGTAGATTTTACAAAATATTTATAACCTATAGCAAATTCTATCATTGATAGTCATTGATATGCTATAGTGATAGAAGACTATCAGTGATAGAATCCAAAATTTTGTTATAGCTTGTAAATATTTTAATTTATTTTTCTATTTTTAAAAATATCACTTAAATTAATGATATACATATAAAAGTTAAAGTGATCAGTTTAGTTCAACGATAATTAATATGATAGGTAGAAAATTCCATTCTCCATCTCTACAATTATTGTAAAAAAGTATATATATACAGTAATTGTGTTAAATAAAACTTTGACATTTATTTATATATATATATCTTTGGAAGTTATGTTGGATTAATTGCTCAGTAAATATCTAACTTAGATTAATTAGCTAAAGTGTAGTACATAATATTAAAATTAACAACGGTGATTAATGTTGCTTTAAAAAACATTTAAATTATTAGGAAAGGAATTTGAAAATTACTTTTTAAAAAACGTTTTCAAATCCTTTTTAGTTATGAATATGTATATGAAAACTAATTAGAGCAAATAAATATGGATGTTTAATTATAAATTTAGTAGTAGACATAATTCGTTGGAGAGAACAAAGGATGGTGTAGGTTTTATGAGAGTTATCCACAATTATATTTTCATTTATATCCAATCCTTTTAGGAATTTTTTTTTTTTAAATTTTAAATTTAGAGTAGAAGGATCCACGAGGAAAGGTAAAAAAAGATTACTACTAAGCTTATCTCCTAACGGGTTATTTTCTAACATTTAAAAATGGCGTTGAGAGATCCACAATTTCTTGTAGTGTAAACATGTCACTTCATCGTTTGGTTAACAACCATAACTAGGAAATTTCAAAGGATATTATTTACCCTTTAAAATGTTCAAGACATTTACAGCAATTTTGAAATTTATCTTCAACAATTTAAATTAAAACTATGCCTCATAATCATAAACTTGCATTAAGATGTGGTTGTTTCAAAGAATTGAACATGACACCAAGCAATTCTTTTGTTGGGATTTGAACTTTCGAATTCTAGCTTTCTCCTCCTCTAGCTTTGAAATGGAAATTTCAGCCTGAGATAAAAAAGTACTTTGAATAATTAAGACAATAACAAATAGGCCCTCGATAATCTATATAATTAGAGTGTAGTTCCTGTAGTTGATATATAATTAGAGTTTAGGGGTTGTTTGCAATTGCAGCAACAGTTATAACAGTGACGTGTGTACGACTATTGATCAATAACTTACAATTCAGTTTAGTAAATACTATTTCAAAACTCCATTTTTTTAATGTAGTATTCACTGGTTTTTTTCTCATTCTCTTTATTCTTTGTTAAAGTACATATTCAATTTACTATTTCCTACCGATTATTAAACAAAAGATCATTTTTTATTGATCCAAACACAAATTGTTATAACCTAGATTAAAATAATCTTTGCATTGTGCACCCTACAACCCATTAACTCATATACTATAATGATTAACTTAGTACCATGGACGCTCCATTATTGTCACAATGGCGAGCTACTTATTAGATTTTATCAATGATAGGATTATAAAGTTGTATGAAAGACTAACCTCGTGGAGTTTTTGATCAAGTTGAGTGATCTTTAACTTCAACTCTTTTATTTCCTTATCTTTACTTTGGTTTGAAACTTCAACCGTCAATGTTTCAATAGTTGGAGAAGTAGATTCGGCCATAACAAGGATTGTACCCAATCTCCTCTCTTCTATGTTCTTGCTACCATTTTTCTCAAACTGATAAAAGACACATAAGAAGAAATGAAAAAAAGTTACTGTGAAAGCTGCTCCAACTAATGTTACTTTTACATTAGGTATGAAGGAAAAAAATCTAACCAATCCCAATGAAAACTCGTTTATTAACATTTTCGTTTTCGTTGTTAATTTTCTAGAAACTAAAAACATAAATATATTTAGTAACTATTTACGAGAACGTTTCTCAAACGATTGAGCACTAATTGATAACAATATATTCAAACTATCGTCTGTAGTAACATTCATAGGAAATTAAGTTTTATATGCTTAAACTAGCTAGCGAGGGCATATGCTCAAACAGAAATGATAGATGAGCAATAGTTAACTGAAATTCACAAAAAAAATGTAAAACACAACAAAGTGATTGCCAAAGCCAATTTACCAAGTTATAAGTGGAAGTCAAATCTTCATGAAGATTTGCCTCAAAGGGAACTATAGTGCTTTGGATTAAGAACTTGTCTTTGCATTTCATATCAGGTGGAGCCATTTTCTGTGCTTGCATAGTAACTATACACACATTAACATTAATTAATTTCATTTAAACATCATGTCAACAAGTTAAATTAAATATTTATTTAAAAGAACAATTTTCAAATATAGTAAAATAGACTAAAATATTTATAAATAAGGTAAATTTTTTACTTTCTATCGAGTGAGTACTATTTGTGTCTCGATAAATCTAGTAATCTATTGCTATATTTATGAAATTTCAATAGTGTTGTCATTTAAAACAATTTTCATAAATAAAAAAAAAATGTAATAGGAAGAGAGTTCAAACATGTAACTTCGCAATTTGATAACGGTTTGATGACACCCTTGTTTGGTCGTACACAATATTTTCGAGCATCTGTGGTTTTGACCTGAAAACGATACTTATATATAGTCATTTTAATTAAATTTCTTGAAAAAAATATCAATAGGATTTTGTTGATAAAATTAGAAACCTCGTACAATGTTTATTCGAAAGAAAGAAAAAACATGATGACCGTATTAATTAAATTGATACACATACAGAAGTTCTAACATTTAAATATTTAAATATAGATACACAGTGTAAAGTAAATTGATAAAGAATTGAAGATCATTAAATCACAGTGCAAACTAAATTGATAAAGAATTGAAGATAATTAAAAGAGATAATGGCATAGGTTTGATATTAATTAATATTCATACCTTAAAAGCAACATAGTGGAGTTTGTTATTTGTTAGTTGAATTGAGCATGAGCTTTGTTTTCCTACTTCAACTGGAGGAGGAAAAATTAAAGCAAATATAAAATTTGTATTGTTATGAATGTTGAGATATATGTATATTTTTCATTAAATCATATTAAGTAACTAAAAATAACTCAACTCATACAAAAGCAGAAGTAGAAGTATACCCATATACTCAAAGGATTGGGATTACGATCAAAGTTTCAAGAATATATGACTATGAGAGGACAACTATATTATATCTCTAAGGATTGAGATCTTTTGAGGTGAAATCAAAAACAAAATCAGAAGGGTGTACCTTCAATGAACAATATCATACTATTAGGAATATTGTTGTAATTTTTGTTAAAAAGAATTAATAAAACTTCCTTTTATTTAATAATGTTGGTTATTTAAATTAGGGATATTATTTATGTTAAAGATAAAAGATTTTCTTCTTTTATAAGGATCTTTATCTATATCTTTTTAAACAAGAAGATCAAGAAGATTTGCAGGGTCTTTAAATTGTAAAGCTTCATGCAAGTTTTAGCATGCGGATTGCTGGATTTTTATTCGAAAAAATTCGTGTTGCCGAAGAAGGTTGTCAAAAGGTACTTTAGTTACCTTCTGGGTTATGTCGAATTATTGAAGATCGATCAATGATCTTACTGTGTTTCAGTTGATAAGAAATATGAAAGAAGACTAAAATAGTTGAACTGCGGTCAATGAATTCAGGGGGAGAGTCTGAGTTTATATTCAAGTAGATTCAAACACAAATTCAAGAGAGCCTGTTTTTGATTAATTAAGTTTCTGTTATAACTTAAGAGTGTTGTTAATTACTTATTTGAATCTTACTAATATTTCTTATCTGAGCGGAGAAAGCTCCACAGACGTAGGTGGTATTTGCTGAACTAGGTTAACAAAGCCTTATGTATTTATTTGTCGATCTTTCTGTTTCTTTAGCTATTCTCTCAGTTAATCATTTTCGATATAGCTGGAAGATATTATTGATCGTCTTACTCCTTTTTCAAATATCTATGGAGTTTCGTCGTTCCTAACAAGTTGGATGTTTGTACGTATTTCGCGTTGTGAGTCGTTTGGGTGAAAGCTAAAGATGTTCATGAGGGCAGCATGAGGTCAGAGATGAGTACTTCTTTGTTCCTATCCCTCACTATCCATTTCATTCCTCATCCCCAAGTTGAATGCTTTTTCTCATTTGTTTTTTCTCTTTCCAATTAACTTCAGAAATCACTAATAAATAGTCAAATTCATCACTATTTGTTTGTGTTTTTTTATATGATTAGTTTAGCCCATGATCAATTTTAATTTAAAGAAAAACTAATTAAAATTTTCAAGTAGATGAACTAATTAATTATCAATCAAACCTAAACTTTATATATTAAATTCAAACATAATTCAATATCTTGATATATTTATATATAATATGAACAACAATAAAGCATTTTACTAATTCATCATTATAATAAATAAAAAAGAGAAGAAGACACTGTGTAATATATAAAACCCATACTACTCTTGCAAAGATTGTCAAATATACCAAGCTAGCTCGTGGAGCATACAAAAGTCAATATAATCCTCTAAACCTAATTACAAACATTATAAAGAAAAACGACCTAACTAGCTACTATATTTTTCTTTAACAGAATACTAAAGATTGATCGATGGAATGGACAGATGCATCAAGTTATCTCAACTAGGTTGATAGGACCATACCTATGTGACACCTACTTGAATCTTACTCTCAAAAGAAGAAAAAGATAAATGAAAGATCTGATCAAGAAAAACATCATTTAGCTTTTGCTAGATGGAAGATAGAAAGCAAAAATAATTTTGAGCAATATTATTGTTTTAGAAAAAAAAGTATTGATGAATGTTTTGTGTGGATATATCAAAGAGTACTTACAAATAAACTTTAATTCCTTGGGATGAACTTGAAGAAGTTGCTTATCCATGAAGGATTTCTCCTTAATTCCCCAAACTGAACAAGAAAAGATATATGAAAATTAGAGAGAGACTTTGTTGGGGGTATTGACTATTGAAAAGGAGTATAGTTTCTATCCACAATGTGAATAAAATAAGCTAATCTTTGAACTATTCAAATTAAATACATCATTCATTATATTATTAAATACTTCTACACCAAACAGTTGTTGACATATGTAATTTTCTAATTAAATTACAAATTTATTTAGTTACATTATGTTTAACAATTCACTCAACTCTAAAACTTACTAATTAATAATTTCATTGTTATAACTTAGATAAACATTTAAAGGTATATATATAAGGATTAAAGTGATCAATTTGGTTCGATACAATCTTTTTTTTTAAAGGTAGAAAATTCGATTTTCCATTTCTATAATTATTGTACTAAATTATAGTAATTGTATTAAACAAAACTTTGACATTATTTATTATATATCTTTGGAAGTTATGTTGAATTAATTATTGCTTAGTAACTATCTAACTTAGATTAATTAGCTAATTAAAGTGTAGTATTAAAATTATATGTTTTAGAAAGATTCATTTAACAAACAAACAACAATGATTAATGTTGCTTTTGTATTAAAAAAATCATTAATGTTGCTTTCATTCTTACAAACACAAAGAAATTAATATAATGTGTAAAAAAGTGAGGGTCTCTCTAAACATTTCATTTTTTAATTAAATCTCTTATCATTTCTTTTGTTGGTGTTTTCAAGAGGAAGACTTAGAGATTAAACACTCCTTAAAAAAATAAATTATAAAAAATGAAAAATATCGATTTACATTCTGATCTATAGAAATTGTATTAATTTATATTATAAACTAATAATTATATGAATTTAAACTCTAAATATCGATTAAAGTTATATCCAATTTATAAATTCTAAAATTAATAATTATATCAATTTAAAATCTTAAACTTTTATAATTTATGTCAATTTAAATCTCGAACTTACATGATTAATTGTATCAATTTAAACCATCTATTGTGTTTTATTTGGATATCTTATGAAATTTAAGGATTTAAATTAATATGGTTGTGAAAGTTTAAGGTTTAAAATTGATCTAATCTAAAGTTAATTTGTTTAGACTTTAAATTAATAGAATTATTTTTTCACGATTATAAGAATTAATTCGAACTCATAGGATTGTTAATGAGTTATTGAGTTGAGATATTTATTAACTTATTGAATTATTCGAATTGTAAAATTTTCTATCATTTTTTTTATTAAATAATGAACTCAACCTAATCAATATTTGAATTAAGTTGGTTTGAGTTATTTGAATTATTCCATTTTTTTTGTTTAAAAATAAAAGTAAAGCGTTTCATATGCAAAACATCCATGGATTTCCAAATTTAAAAATAATAATAATAATTTCTTTGCAATTTCATAAATTTTCTTTTCAATTTTCTCTTCTTTAGAAATTTTGACTTGAGACTTGAATGTTTATAAATTTGTTTGAAAATTATTTTTTATTTTAAGAAAATAAACCATGGTTTTAGTGTACACATTGGGTTGAATTGGTCTAAATTATTGAATATTGATATATACTATTTATAAATATAGTAAAATGAACTTAAATATTTATAAAATATAACAAAATATTATTGTCTACCTAATGTGATAGATTACGATGATAGTAGTCTATTTTGATCTATCACACATCTAGATTGTTGTATTTGCTATATTATTTGTAAATATTTTAAAAAAATTCATCATTTAAAATAAAATTTCTATACATATATATAGATATATATCAAATGGTTAGGAACCTTAGTTTTCAAATTTTGGTTTTAATTTAAAAAACTATTATAATTGGAGACGACAAAACATATAAACTAAGTTATATCTCTGCGACTTAATTTTAAAAAACAAAAAAATTAAATGGCCACCAAACAAATGCTATGAAAACACGGTCATATCCAATTATTCATTAGAAATATCACACAATCTCCATAAATACCAAAATCAAGTAAAACTCAAGAGCCAAACTCAGTTTGATCAACTAAATAAAGATTGAAATTTTATTGAAATAACAAATTTGACCTCAAAACATTCAACCCAAATATGAATTTTTTATCACATTATATTATATTCGACTTCAATGCAATTTTGGACGTCCAAAGGAAGATAACATTATATCCAATCATTTTAATTATCCATTTCAATGAATATTATTGATGCAACTAATTCTTCGGTCATTTTGTTTAAGGGCGTCCAATTAGAGGTGTTTGGACACTCAGAATAGAATTTGAATCTATTAAAAATGCATAATCTAAAATTTGGAATAGAATGTTTGAAATACAGATTAGTAATGTTAAATTCATTCCATTTATTTGACATTGTTTTCACGCTTTACAAATGATCTTATCATTCATTATTGACAAGGAAGATAACATTATCATTAAGATGGTCATTTCAACTCTCATTATGTTATTGATATTTTTATTAGATTGAGAGCACTAATAATGTATCACATTATTGCATGCATACAGTATGGATAAACAAAGGTTGAAATTACATAATCAACAATAACAATGACAGACATTTTTATCACTAAGTTGTTTACAGA
>JBBPDI010000009.1:1388878-1402590 GCA_037974545.1 Cucumis variabilis | reverse complement strand
ATCTCAAATGAGGCATTCAGATGATTACAAAAGCAAAGCCACAAAAGCTTATTATGCACATACCATTTATAGATATGTGGAGGTTTACTGTCCCTAATAATTATATAACTATACTCAAAACATAGTATAAATTGTACAATACTTACCGAATCGAGGGTCCAAAGAAATAGGAATCCAAGAGAAAGGTAGAAGATTTGTTGGGGAGTAAATTCAAAGAGATTCCAAGCAGAAACAGCAAGCAAACCAGCAGCAAGTTGAATATATCTTTCAATTGAACCAAGAGTTGAATCCAATGGTGATAAAAGAGATGAAGTTTCAATTCCATTTAGCTTCAGCTCTTCCAATGTATAAAGTCTTTGAGGAATCTGCACAATAACTTCTCTCCTTCAATATCATAATTAATCTCGCAAATGAAAGTGCTAACAGCTTGAGGTTTCCTGTAAGATTATGCTTTGTTTCTTCCCAATTTTGAAACTACAACTCGTTGAAGCATTTCAACAAACAGATTGAAAGCAATCAAAACAACAAGAATGAAACTGCTAACAATTCAGATCACAATCTTTGCAATTACTGACCTGACGAGCGGCGCCGAAGCACCGAACGCCGTCGAGCTTCCCCTGTGATTCCTTGAGGAGGAAGAGAGCCGCTCGATCATCACCTTTGGCTAACTCTTTATCAATTTGCTCTAGCACTTGCCGCCGCCGGAGACCAACCTCCGATGAACAGTTCCAGATTCCGGCCGCTCGAAAACACGGACGGTAACGTAAAACTGCATACTGCATTGAAAATTTCCAATTCGAAGCAATCTCAGGGGAAGGAGAATATATTGTAAAAAATTTCAAGAAATTTTCGACCTCACACTCACAGCTATGGATAATTCATGAATGATTTGGAAATTCCAGTAGCTGAATATGAAAACGACGTCGTAAACTCTCGAAAATCATCTCGTGGTTGTGGATTAACCTTCTTGTTCTTTTCTTTCTCGAGAAACGCCAAATGGGAGAGTTATGTAATATGTGATGTTCGTCACTGCTGCTGTTTACGATTTCACTTTCGACCTAGAGTTTCACCGGAGGGTTCTGGTAACCGGAGACATCGTTTCTTCTTCGAAACGACGTCGTGCACTGAAGCTTGTGGATCGAGCACTCTCTAAGCGGCAATACAAACCAGCTGTTTCGTTGGTTAAGCAATTGCAAGGAAAACCATATGGACTTCGTGGTTTTGGCGCTGCCAAACAGGTCATCTTACTGTCTTTCTCTTTGTGTATTTCGAGTCCGAGAGATTCTTCCACCAAAACATCCATTGGTTAGTAATTCTTTCCTTTGAAATCTTGTTGAAAATGGCGTAGATAATCAAGAAACGTTTAGAAGTGGATGAATCTGAGGTCAATAGGATGGAAATTTTATCCCTTCAACCATTAGTGGATTCGATTCTGGATTCAGTTCAACAATGTCTTCAAATATCTTTGCTTGAGGAGGTACATTCAGATTTGCTCTGCTTTTGATGTTGTTGATGACTATCCATTTGTGTTTCATCAAGAACAACTTTCTCTGTTTGTTCTTATACTGATTCTCTCTGGTGAAAAGCTAGAGAGTTCAATGGCTGAAGGTAGACATTCTTCAAGATGTGAAGAACAAGAACACTTCATTTGTGCTCAAGTAAAGTGATCTAAATCAATAATATTGATTAAAAAAAAAAAGAAAAAAGGGGAAAATTTGTCGGTAAGGGGAAAGAGTTTTTAAAGCATGGGAATGTGAATGTGTGGCACGAAGTTTTCTTTGCTCCAACTTACTCTCTATTGCCTTTCATCCAACAACTCCTTATCCCTCAAAAACCCAATTTCTTCTTCTTCTTCTTCTTCTTCTTCTTCAACCCAAATCCATGGAGTCCCAATACATTCAAAGGCACCACAACCACAATCCCACACATAACCAGTGCTCCTCCGCCATTTTCAAGCACATCAAAGCTCCAGTTCACCTTGTACATCTCTCTTCCTTTTCCCTCCATCTTTCTCTTTTCAAATATGTTTTCCTTCAAAATCCTCCATTCATCTGGCCGCAAACATTCTCATCTTGTTATTCTTGGACCATTATCAGAAATTTTTCTTCCAAAACCAACATCTAAAGATGATAGTTTTGGAACGATTTCAAATGCTCAATAGACTAAGGCTAATGGGAATCCTTGTAGATAGACCGCACATTTTTTGTCCACATAAGTAGCTTTCTTGAATAATTCATATGTTAATTATATGACAACCTTCCCCATGAGTATTCATTTAACTCTTCTTCATTGTCCGTAATACATAAATGTTTCTAATTAATTTTGTTATGTACTTGCCTTGGGAGGAGGATACTTTGTAAAAGGTAAAGATTTTGCTAGTTTAATTTTCAAAATATCACTCTCCTATTCTCGCATCATTTTGAATGTTCTTTATAAATCACTCCTTGATACCCTTTGATCATGCAAGAAGAAGGCTCTCTTAAGTTAAGATGTGTTATCTCTTTCTGTCAAATCAACCATACAGAAATTGTGTCCTTTTAGTCCAGTTATCAAGCAAAAATATTTTATCCCAAATTCTACAATTTGTCCATTAAAGTTGAACACCAATACATTTGACTTCCTAGTCAAAACTTGTCTTTGTACCAAGTAGTTAAAGAAATGGGTTGGAATTTTGTCCATTTTTAAGTTTAAAAGATGTCCAAAAGGACTCCTCATGACTTTAGATAAACATTGGTGATTTAATTTTTTTTTACTATTTGTAGAACTTCTAGATTTATGTAAGTGGTTACTCTTTTTATAACATTTTTTTTCATGTTGAACCAGTAGTAACTCGTGTCCTACCTGTTAAAAAGATTTATTAAAACATGTTAGCTAGTAAATACATTGTTATATATTTTTTAAAGTGATAGAAGACTATCTCTAACTATCAGTGATAAAAGACTATCACTAACTATCAGTGATAAAAGATTATCATATATCTAAAACTTGCCATGCAAAATCTATAACATGTCAAAATATTAATTATAGACAAAAAGATAGCATATGATAACTAGTATTTCAATCCACATGCAAAATCTAAAATATAGGCATAAATATAGCATAACTACTCTATATTTCAATATATGTGCAAAATCTAAAACATAGGCAGAATGGTAGAATAACCACTCTATCACTATCTATCAGTAATAGAAGACTATAATTTAGACAGTATTTCAATCCATATGTAAAATCTAAAACATTTTACAAATGCTAAATTATAGGCAAAAAGGTAGCATAACTATTTTATTTAATGGAAAGAAAATCAAATTTCATACATATTTTCCCTTTGATGTTTATGTTGTTTTAGTGCTTGACATCTATTGAAACAATAAATTTAATTAGTATGTATACAAACAAAAGAAGAAGAAGAATGAGGAAATAAACATTATTACTTACTTTATGTAGAATGCTAAAGATGAAGAACCAAAGTAAAAAAAAAAAAAACTTGATCGAGTAGAAAAAAAAGAATTGAAAATTTGGAAAGACGCTAGTTTCTTCATTTAGTCACAACATGAGTTGTCTATAGAACTACCAATGCAACATTTGTAGAAAATATACCTCCAATACCCAGTAAAAGGTATGTGAATTGGCACAACTTATTGAGTCAGTGATTTTCACACACAAGATTCAAATGCATATTGTTAAGGGAGGTGAAAATTAGAGAGATCTTAACTTCAAAGTTGAGTTAACTTGATGAAATTCAATCATTGGAGAAGGAAGTATCGTTTAAGGAGTAGAAAAAAGAGGAAGAAGAAGAACGTCAGGGCTTGTGAGAGTTTGAAATAAAAAAATCGCGTTGAGTGCCGATTAGGGAAAGATCGCGTTGTTCATTTTGTGAAAAATTAAGTTTATATAGGGCTGTTTTAGTATTTCACCTAACTGATTTGGGTCTGGATTCAAATTTTGCTATGAATTGTAATTATTTTACCCAAATCTTCTATTTTTAAAAATTCCCTTTTTAATATAACTTTTTTAGTTATCTCAAAGCATTACTATATCATCTAATTTACTTTGGAATATAAACGTTATCATTGTATACCGTCATTGGTAAGTTTAGTATAGACTCAAGATCTTCTCAAAGTTATGCTCGTAATATAATATAAGTATATATTAAAAATATATTATCATATAATATTTATTATAAAATTCCTCTAATAAATTTCAAAATTAGCTTTTTCGCGTCACTCTTTTCATTAAAATTCCAAAAAAATTCCCGCGAATGTCAAAACACAACGCCACGTTGGCGATCCGTGTGATGCAACCCTCAACCAATCATATCTCTCTCTCTCATTCTATATATACCAAAACCCTCACTCCTCACCTTCCAAACTCATTCTCAAAGCTTCATCTCTCTCCAAAAACCCCAAATTAGGGTTCCTGATATTCATCTATTTCTCTCAGTCCCTCAAATTTTCCCGATTAGACGATGAGTTCCACTGGCGGTTCCACCAAAGGCGGTAGAGGAAAGCCCAAAGCTACCAAGTCCGTTTCCCGATCGCACAAAGCTGGACTCCAGTTCCCCGTTGGTAGAATCGCAAGGTTTCTGAAGGCTGGTAAATATGCCGAACGTGTCGGCGCTGGTGCTCCGGTCTACTTATCTGCCGTCCTTGAATATCTCGCTGCTGAGGTAACAATCAACGTACACGCTGGTTTTGATTGAATTCTTTTTTGATATGTTCGATGGGTCTTTATTTTTTGTTTTTGATGAATTCAATTGGAATTAGGTTTTGGAGCTTGCTGGTAATGCTGCTAGAGACAACAAGAAGAATCGTATTGTACCGCGACATATTCAGCTTGCTGTGAGAAACGATGAGGAATTGAGTAAGCTTTTGGGATCTGTAACAATTGCTAATGGCGGTGTTTTGCCCAATATTCACCAGACTCTTTTGCCTAAAAAGGTTGGTAAAGATAAGGGTGATATTGGTTCTGCATCACAAGAATTCTAGAGGTTTTAGGGTTTTTTTTTGTAAGCTTTGTTTCATTACTAGAGATGACAATGTTCTGATATGTGAAAATGGATGGGTGGTTTTGCATCTATGACATTCGCTTCCTCTTCTGTACTTTGTCATCTTGGTTTTGTTTAGATGCATATATTTTATATCAATATGGGGTTGTTGGAGGATTTGATTCAAGAATGATGATGACCAACTTCTTTTTTACAGTTAGAAGTTAAATGAAATGACTTTTTTGTTGAAAGAATTCAATTTTGATTGAAGTTTCGTGAAGTTTGTACTTCGAAAGCTTTATGCTCTCTCTCGGATCTTTTGTTTCTTGAATTTTGTTGGGCAATTGTTATGATTCTAAATACTGTGAATCATGGCTTAGAATATGAATGGTAGGTAATGTGTCAATACTGTAGGTGTCAGTATTATTGTTCATTATGAATGATGAGAATGACTAAAAGGAGACGCGTTTGTAAGGAAAATGTATTTAATTTCATCCTCGAGATATCTCTTATTTCCTAATTTCATGAAAGGTAATGGTTATGCTTTTGTATGAAAGATCAAAACTAGTTTATATTGTTGCAATGCTGAAGTCCATTTATGCCGATCTTCTCAACATAGTGTGAAATCAACATAAAAAAGAGGGGGAAAAAAAAAAGTTGGGGTTGCCCTATTTTTTTTTTGTTTATGTTAGACTTGTGTGAAATCAACATAGTGTGTCTATTGAATTTTTCTTTCGCTTTCTCTTGATCTCTTATTGAATTTGAGGCTTCTTTTTATAATGCATGCTTCTTTTGAGGTTTATGAATGATGATGACCAACATAGTGTGTGTATATCATAATTATATTAAATCTCAAAAGAAGCATGCATTATAAAAAGGATTACTCCCAAAAAAAAAAAGAAAACAATGGACTTTCAAAATCTTATTTTGTTAAGCTCAAACATGGGGTCTTAAAGCAAAAGAAGTATTGGGCCACTACCACAACATATGAGCCCATGACCTATCTACGATAGAATATAAGATATGTTCAAAGATACCACAAAAATAATGTTGACAATACATTTATATTATAAAGATGCAAGATGTATAATATTAAAGTTATTTAGAAGCTGATCCATCGGTTGGGTCTTGACCTAATCAAGCTCTTCGACCCTTGATTGTTGGTTTAATATTTGTTTCAAACTAACTTCGATCAACTGATATTGGTTGGTTGACTTGACTGATATTGTTCACCTCTAGTAAATCTTATTATTTGTATTTACATCTAAATCATCTAGTATTGATATTTTTTACTTTTATAGATATCTAAAAAATTTATTTATAATATGAACATCCCATTTATGAATATAAATGTTGGTATATCAGCATAAAAATATATATTTCATTTTTTAAAATATATTAATTTACTAGTAAACTGCAAAAACTACTTAAAAAAATATTGTAATAATTTATAATTACACCTAAAAACCTTCAATTATGAAAATGGTATCTCAAACTTTGCTAAAATAGAACTCTTAACTTATAGTAGTCACAAAATTTGGACTTTTTAATGATAAAAATCAAACTTTCAAACTAATAAAATTTTTGAAATTACTTAAGTTTGAAGTTTCAATTTTAATATTTTATAAGTTGAGGACAAAAAAATTTGAGGATGCAATATAATTACTCAACTTTTAAGTGATTTTTGGGGGGTTTTAACTTTACTTTTATTATATGAGAGGGAGAGCCAAAAAACTTGAGGAGAAAGGAGAAAGGAGGATGGTGAGGTGTAAACTTTTGGTCCATACATGGCAAAGAAACACAAGGGGTGAGGGGGAAAAAAGAAGAGAATGATTGATGATATTATTATTAGAATTCAAATTTTTTTGTTTCTAATTTTACAGAAAAAAGATAGAAAATAATATTGATGGAAAGAGAATAAAAGTGATAAAGATCCAAAAACAGTTCCTAGTTGTTGACCTAATTGCCAATTCCTGCCAAAGCCATCCCATTGGGAGGGATTCCAATAATTATGGCAGCCCCCCCTCAACACTACCCTTCACCATTCTTCTTATTTTCAAACTTTGTCCTTTTGGATTTTTGTTTGAAATGTTTGAACTCGAGTTGGGCGTTGGAAACTGGACGCCTAGACATAACGCCTAAAACTCGAAGTCTGGATATTCCTTGTAATTTAGAGGCATCATAGTATGATAAAGTGGTGGTGAACTTTACTCAATGTGTAGTGAAATATACGTTTAAATCTTATCGCTTGAGTTTGAACGCCTAAGATATGCAACCAAGATTCTACAACACAAAAACTTGTTAGAAAAGAATGAGTTGTGGATCATGCTATGTTTAAGACGTTTCACGGTTATGTTTGGAATGTAAACAGTTCTAATAATGCTATGGTACTTCAGGATAAAGCAAAGAATAACTTAATTGGAGCTGTATTGGAATCGATTGGAATTCAAAACAATTTTTTATTTTAGCTTAGGAACAAATTAGAAAGAACAGTGTGGAAGCTCTTTATACCATCTCAACACTTCAACAATCATGATGCATAGTTAAGAAAATCAATTGTAAATAAGGAAACGTTTTTAATAATTTTTAAAAAATAAAGATTTGTTTTAAAACATAAAAAGTTACACACTCAAATAAAAAAATATTGTTTTAGAAAATTTTTATTATCAATCCCCTACTTGAAAGTTTTTTTCTAACAATTTTTCACTTAAGGAACATTTGGATCCTTAGAATGAAATCAAGATTACTATAATAGGGTTTGTTATCTATAGGCAGATTCTCAATTACTGTGTTTGAGATACATAGTTGATTTTTTATGGTGAGTTGAGTTTAGTTGTAATCATCTTTTTCCAATGCACTTCAACACTAAATGAGAAAAGAAAACTAAAAGTTGTGTTTTTAAAAAGAAAAAAAAATTACAAAATAGGAATAAGTAAGAAAGAAAAAAACAGAAAACTCAAAAAATTTAGATAGAAAATTTCTTAAATCAAAGAAAAAACACAATTTCATATTTCAGATATCAATTATCTCAAAATTTTAAATGTACACTATTTTTTTTCACACTCAAATTAGAGAACACAAAACAAGATTTTAGGCATACTTAACTTACTAAAAGTGCTTTGAAGTTTGAACTAAGACAATTTAAAACAAAAGTTATAAACTACTTTTTAATGCTTACATTAGTCATCACTTTATACATTTAAAAAGAAAATTAATGTAACACTTGGATTTATGCAAAGAAAAAAAAAACTTATTATTTATGTAAGTAAAATCAAATACTAAATAGACACAAACTTAAAAAACCCTCCAATGTAAATTTTAGCAATTGGTGTTATTTACCTTACAAATAACTAAGAATTAAAAAACTCATTTTTGAAAAATAGCACATTTATTATTTCTTAAAAAGAAAAAGCTGTTCTCCACTTTATTATTAATTTTGGAAATGGACAATTATACCCTCATTTAAAGCTAGGGACTTTAAACACAATCTACTTGGCTAAATCAAAACCATTAATTTAAACTAACTAAAATTAGGTCAATAAAAGCTTAGTCAGAATTTCATGATTCAAATCTTCTGACTTTACTTGTAAAATTATAAATTATTATTGTACATTAAATTTATACGGTTTCTATATTTTTTATATTTGTAATAGTTTTAAATAATGAAAAACAAACCACCGAACAAATAATTAGTAAAAGACAAAAATCTTCCAACAATTTTATCATAAAGTGTAAATATTTTGAACACTTTACTATTTTTTATAATGCATCAAATAACATTATAAAATGTCTCTTTAACTTCTTTATAGCTTTAAACACGTCTCGAACTAAACTTATTCGTCTATATAACACATGCAAAATTCTTTTTTGTTAAATTTCAATAACATAACTAATAAATAAAATATATTTTTTTTCTTTTTTTTGTCCATCTCCTCCTATTGTATTCATCTCTTTCTATATGAACAATCTTTTTCAACAAAACAAATTGATGGTCCACCAAACAAATGACTTGAAAGGAAAAAAATGGAAAAAAATGAAGAAGAAGAAGAGAAATAGTTTTATTATTTTGGTTAAAGAAAAGAAAAAAAAAAGGTCCCATTGGGAAGTGATTCCAAGTACCAGCTAATGTACTTTGGTACATCTTATGGAAATTTCACAATCCTACATTTTGCTATTTTGTAGGCCACATTTTCCCCTCTCTCTCCCTATACCTATTTTTCTCTCACACCAAATATTTTTCCTTTCTTTTTTTTTTTTGGAAAAAAAAATCATTTAACTATGAGGGAATCTTTTCAAATAAAAAAAATAAAAAAAATAAAAAAAATGATAAATTATTTACATTTTATAGAACAAATTTACTAAAAGACGAAGTTTAACACTTGATATCTTTTCAGTTTTAGTTTTCTTTTTCTTTTTTGAAAAATATATTTTTTTGATTTGAAATAATTTTGAGAGATTAAATTTAAGATTTGTTGAAAGTATAAAATTGAATAAGCTTAAAAGTATGCGGACTATAATAGTATTTTTTTTAGTTAATGTTGTTTATTTTTAGGTTTTTAAATTCTACTTTGATCTTTGTATTGTTTATTATCAACGTATGTTTTCGTCGTCATACTTTGACTTTGATTTATTTTGGTTCTTCAATTTTTGACAAAATGATTACTTTTATCATTTAAAAATAAAAATGGAGAAAGAACTAAAAGGTTACCTATATTTTAATCTTTATAATTTATTTTATTTTTCAATATTTGAAAACTACAATTTATAATCTCGATTCTATGAGTTTTTTTACGAGCATTTTAAAAAATAGCAAAATAAATTAAAATATTTAAAAGTTATAACTAATTTTTGGACTCTGTCAATTATTGAAAACTAATAACTTTTATCACTAACTATCAATGTCACTGATGTATCAGTGTCTATCAATATCTATTAGTAATAGAATCTGAAAATTTTAATATTTGGTCAAATTTGCTATTTTTAACCTTTCTCTATTTGAAATAAAATAAAAAATATGAATTAAAATAGAAAAAGAGCGTCAAAATTATTTAAAGTTATTTATTCCTCAACACAAATTGTCTTTTTCTTTCATTCATTTAAACACGTGTGTAGTTGTGGATCGTTCGTACAATTTCTTTTAAAGAAAATAAAAGAAATTATTTTTTTTAGCAAAACAATAATTACTTTACAACTAGAAGAAAAAAAAAGCCATAGGATTTTTTAGTTAAATTAATATGTATGTACTCGTTCAATTTTAGTTCCTCGATTACTAGTTTATAGTAGATCTTAAAAATATATTCATGTATTATGTTTCCTATATATGCACATTATTTACTCAATTTTAAATATTATGTAATTTTTTTTAACAATTTTACCATTAACAATAACTTTATCCAAAAAGACTAATTGATCGTCATCTCAGGTGCAACTAAAAAAATATCAAATAGTCAACAAAAAATAAACGAGAGAGAAAAAAAAAGAAAAATAGAAAAGTAAAAGAGTATTGTCGATTTTTCTTTCTCTATTAATATCATGCATATGTTTAAACATTGAAGAATATTTTGAAACTTTTAATGTTTAAGAATATTTTAAACTTTTAAAAATTTATATATGCAAAATGATACCAACAAAAAGTGTATTTTAAAAATATCTTTAAATTTTAAAAAATTGTGTATTAATTCTCATGAACTTTTTTTAAGTTAAAAAAGAATCAATTCTAAAATAAATTACATGAATGTCCTGTTTGTCTTTTTTGTCGTGTAATTACTCTTATATTTTTTACGTGTTTTGATTCTTACACCAATTTTTTTATAAAAATTATAGATCGAAACTTTTAAGTGTATTAATTTAAACCTTAAACTTTTATGAATGAATCAATTTAAATCTTAAGAATTATTTTTTTTTAACTTTATGTATTCTCTCAACTAAAAATTTATAGCTTTTTATTTTTTCTATTCATAAAAATTCCTCTTCACTTAAAATTTTAAAAAATTGTAAAAAATAACAAAATAGACAAACTATTTATATTTTATCACAAAATCAAGAGTAATGAGTTTTTATCCTCGAATAATTTTTTCCACACACTATAAATAGTTTGTAATTTTCTTTCTATTGTTCTTGAAAACAAAATCATAAAAAAAATTTATATTTAAAAATTTGAAAAATCATTGCATAAAATTAAATGTTTTTACATTAAATTAAAAAAAAAAAAACTGTCCACTCATTGCAAGCTCAGCAAGAACAAACCCTTTTCTTTTTGTAATTATCTTTTTTTTTTCTAAAATTTATAAATCATAAATATTTTTTATAAAAAAGAATAATGGCATTGTGATAATTAAGAAAATAATAAAAGGGCAGAATAGTAATTGAAGAGCCTCTGTCCTCACGTGCTATCTCATCAGCCACAAGGCACGCACGCGCGCACGAGAAAGCTCTATGTCCTCACCGCTAATATTAATAGCAACAAATAATCATTTAATAAACAAACTCCTTTTTCTTTTCAAGAAAAAAAAATTCCAATTTTATTCTTCATTTTATCTTTTTCTTTACTTTCTAAAGAAACTTTTCTTTCATTTTTGTTATTATTATTGTTGTTGTTGTTGTATTTCTAATTTCTAAACCCTTATATGTCTCACAATTCTATATTTATAATTTATATTTTCAATATCATATTCCAAAACTTAGTAAAACATCTAATAATCATAGCGATAATATAGTTATGGAGTTGAAGGAATTTAATTATTAATTTAAATAAAATTTATAAATTTTTTGATTTAAAATAATGAGAAATTGTCAAAAATAGCAAATTTGATAAAATATAATAAAATTTCTGATTCTATAATGATAGACATTGATATACTTCTATCACTATCAGTCATATTAATAGAATCTAAAATTTTAAATACTTTTATATATTTTGATACTTTTAAAAATGTCCTTAAAATATTTTTTTTTCAATATCAATATTTTATTAATACTTTCGTAAAAATATCAATATGGATATTTTAATTCTTGGTCGTTACTTTTAGAAGTTAATATTTTTTATTCTTTTGTTCATCTTGGTTTTAAAGTTGGGGTTTTTCTCTAAGATTAGTAATAAAAAAAATATATGTATTTAAAATCATAAAAAGAATATATATTTCAATATGGAAGGAGATCGAATCACCCAATAGAAATTTTAGTCAACAAGTAATTAAAAGGGTACGCATTAACATAAATGGCATACTATAGTTAAATTTTGAAATTTGAAATTTTACAAACCTATTACCACAAAAATCAAATGGTTTTTCTCCTAATGTTTTAGATTCGTTTCCTATTTAGTCTTTAAAATTTAAAATTTTAAGTTTTTAGTTAATTTAGTCTCTAAATTTTAAAAATTACAAATTTGAGATTTGAGATTTGAATTTTGTTTCAATTTGGTTTTAGATGTAAAGCCTCACGTACAATATTTATATTTTTATTGATATTTTTGTGACTTGACTGCATCATTCTTACATCACTATTCTCATAAACCAATACTGATATTTTTAGCATGCTTTTATCCTTACTTACATGGTTTATAGGAAAGTTTCAAGGAGGTTATCCACCAGAGAATTGCTCTAACACCCTTAATCATGAAGTTTTTATGATTGAGCTATCAGAAAGAAAAGTGCACATTGTTAGTAACTTTCAATTATTTTAAATATTTTTTATAATTCGTTTAAGTATTCCTACGAGTGTACTCTGTGTAAGCCTTATTTTTAACCATATTTTTAGGAAGTCACCGTACCTAGAATTGAAAGTATGGTTAAGTCAGACTTAAATGAATCAAAAGTCACTACCTGTACTAATGAGGTGTACTTCTCTTTTCGATGGGTGAAACATAAAAATTTCAAAGCTAAGTGTGCTTAGATTGGAATACTTCTATATTGGGTGACTTGTTGAGAATTTTTCTACAAAGCACGTGAGTGAAAACAAAGTACATATGCTTTAAGGTGTCTGTTTGCACGATGTTTATGGAAAAACATATTTATTGGAGTTGATGTTGTGTTTATGTTAATTTGATAACAAGAGATGGATGAGAGGTAGAGATGTCTCATTGTTCTTGTCAATTTGTTCGCATGAGTTTTCAGATAAACGTGTTTCGTAGAGTTGAACTTGGATTTATGTTGAATTGATACGATGTTGTTCGGTCTCTAGTATTTAATCTTCTAATTCTCTCCCACTTGAGAAATGACATGACAATTTATGATTATTAAAAAGTTTCTCACTCAAAGAACTCGTGTTGGTTTATGGAAATAATTTTCCCTCTTAGAACCATTGAATTCAAATAATTAAGGACAACGACCAAATTACAAGGGTCGATGGGCTAAATTTAAATTATGAATCTTGAGTCTACACACATTACAAAAACAAAACTTAAATCTCAACAAGTAAAATTATAACATTTTGAAAATGAAAAACTAAATCAAAATCAAACTCAAAAACTTAAAAAAAAAAAAAAAACACCCAAACATCAACTTCTAATTTTCCTTAAAAAAAAAATTGAAATTCTCTATAGGAAAAACAAGAAGGGTTTATTACATCATAAAAAAGTTATTAGGTTGAGAAAAAGGAATTAATTACACTTAAAAAAAAAAAAAAAAAAGAAATTGGATTGGGGTGGGACCCATAGAACAGGTTTTTCTTTCGGCCTCTCAATTTGTCGTCTCTCTCGTCTGGGTTCTTTCCCTCCCCTACAGCGCACCTT
>JBBPDI010000009.1:1374258-1384427 GCA_037974545.1 Cucumis variabilis | reverse complement strand
CCTTATATGGAGATGGGGAAGGAAGAAAATACAAAGATTTGGCTTGTCTTTAAAGGGAAAATTGGCTCATTTCTCTTGTTAAAATGGTTGTTGGGAGGCTTTTGGACTTATTTATGTGTCAAAGGGGACCATTTTTTTTTTCTTTTCATTCACACTCAAAGGATATATGCATGCAAATCCTAGCTTTTAAATAAAAGATTCTTCCAAATCTCTTTTAGTTTATTTCATATACACCGAGTCCATAAATCATGTTTGTTTATAGATGCGTGTGGTTTCATTGGATAATAGATTTCAAAATTTTGAAACCTTTCATCGACAAAAAGTAGACAATGGTGACATTTTCATTTAAGTGCAAACACTATATCTACTAGAGAAGAGAATGGTTTTGGAATATGTGTCAAATTCTGAATGAGCTATGAGAACGAATGAACTGCTTACAATGTCAAACAATCATAGTTGAGCCTACAACGACATAAATAATCAGAGAAAACGCAAGTAGTTGTCTTAAAGGAAAAAAAGATGATGTAATAATATTCAAATCTATTTAGATATTTATACGTAATTAACTCATATCTAAAATTGAATAGGGTATTTAATATGGTCGTAAGAAGAGGGTTACGATATAGACGTGAAGTTAGTTAAACTAACCATGGTTAAAGTAGGTTATGGGTAGGAAGTTATTGGTGACATAATTTTGTTCACTCTCCCTATTGAATATGGTGTCTTTGGTTCTTGGATTTTTGCATTGTGAGTGTATATTGGGTCACCAATGGGCTAATCTAAGTGGTCCACTAGATTCCATCATTGCCTTTGATCAATAATTGGGTTGGAACCCACTTTGTTGCCTCTTCCCCACTTTTCCCATCTAATTCTTGGAAAACTTTTCTAATACTATGTGCCAACTAAAACAATCCCCTTTAGGTTTTCATTTAGAATAGTAAGATGGATGTTGACTACATGAGAAAAATATTCAAATAATATATAGAATTATATTTTATAACATATCCTTTATAAGGACTATAAATGTTTGAGTTGTTAGAAAATAAACAAAGTCTTTGTTTTTCTGGAGTTTTGTAGAGGTTTCTTCATATTGCGCACTTTTAGTAGAAATATAAATTGTTCAATGAGTTTAAAAAATATTCTTTTCATTCAGTTTACACTCAAATGGAATTTAAACCCTAAAATTTAAAGGATTAAACTCATTTTTGAAGTTATTCGGGACATAATAAATTATGAAAATGCTTGATTAAAGAGTACCAAATACACAAAGATGGTTCCTAAGGATCGAAATAGGCATTCTTTAAAAGTTAGGCGTCGATAACTATTTGATTTTTGAAAATAAGTTTAGAATTAACATTAAATCCACTCCTATACTTTAATTTTTGTTATTTACTTAAACCAATGTTTTATAAAACTATAAAGCCAACTTTCGAAAACTAAAAAGATAGTCTCGAGAAAATAGGTTTTTTCTCTTTGAAAATTTAGTTTAGAATTCAACTATTTTACTTAAAAATAAATAAATGATTACAAAACGAGATTTTAAGGATTGAAAAAAGTTTTGAACTTGGAGACTAAAAAAGTAATTTTAAGTCTATTTTGACGTGAAATATTCACATTCTTGATTTTAACTCAATTTTGCAAAATTGAAACTTTTATTTTTTTTAAAAAAATTAGAAATAAAAAAAATGAAACGTTGTCATGTAATTAAGTTCAAAACTAAACTGAAACTTTTTTATTTCCAAAATTATCTTTAAATTATCATAAATCAATTGTACTTGATATACATGGTAAAAAAAGATTTGATTTTATTATTGGTTGGTTAGGGTAGAAAATTAAAACTTTATCAATTATTGTAAGAATATGTATAACAAATAATTCAATTAAATTATTTATAACTTTTATCCAAAATAGTATTTAAATTACCATAAGTAAATTGGATTTCTTTCAAATAAATAAAATGGATTTAAAATAGATAGAAACAAATTTTGAATTACAATTATTTGTTAGGTTTGTTTAGAAAATTAAAATTTTGATCAAAATCATTTATGAAAGTGAATTTAGCTCATTAGTAATTCTATAATTGACATGACATTCTATCTAAGAGATGAGAGGTTCAAATCCCCATTCTTATAATTATCAATTACAAATTTTGCTATAATTTTTTTTTTCTATTCATAACAATCTTGTAAATTAGGAAAATTTTAGAAAACAACAAATTTTATAAAATATTTACAACTTATAGCAAATGCTATCACTGATAGTCATTGATTTTCTATAGTGATAGAAGACTATAATAGATATAGATTTTTAAATTTTTTTTGTCATTTAATATATTTTTTTTCTATTTTTATAAAAAAATTCCCAAAATTTAAAAATTTAAAGTGAGGAAAAAATAAAAGGGAAATGGCAAAAAAAGTGAGTGACTTTTTATTTCAAAATTATCTTTAAAAATTACGATAGAAAAAGGAAAAAGAACAAAACGAAATAAAATGCACCAGCCGGGAATCGAAACCAGGCCTGTACGTTGGCAGAGAACTAGACCACTGAAGCTTTATGTACGATAGTTACATTTTAATAATAAATTTAGTTAGAGGAGTTTAAGGGAGTGGAAGAATCGAACTTTTAACGTCTACATATATTACAAGTTCTATGTCACAATTGGTTTTCACTTTAAACTTTTAATTTTGACAAATTAGGTATAGACTTTTTGTACAACAATTTGAGTGTGGAAGATTGATCCTTCGACCTCTAGAGATAGAGGGGATGTATAGGTCATACCCACACCACCAAGTCAAGCCAACAAATTATTACGACTTTTAAATCTTATTTAATTTTTACTAATTTATTATTGTGGCATATGTTTATTGTCGAGTTGATACGAAACACTATCATGCTTAGTTAAATTAATTAAATAGTAAGAGTCTGTTTGTAATACTTTGGGTTTAATCAATAGACTTTGGGGAATTAAATAAGTGGACCTATTGGTCATTGAATACTTGATTGATTTCATACAATTTCCATTAAATACTGTAACTTACATTTGATCGATGAGTCCGATAATTCTTGATGGTTGAAGAGTAATATTAAACTAAAGTACAACAAAATGGGGTAGGAAAATCTAACCGCATACCTCTAATACACTTGAATACCAATTGAGTTAAACTCTTGTTGGCAAACTGAAAACGAAAGTGAGTAAAGTGTAACTATTAACTCGAGAGATATTGAATTAAAAAACTCATCCAAACATTAGGTATTGACTTAAAAAATACCTAACAAAATTACGAGGAACTAAAACATGTACTGGAATGCCTTTAATATGTTGTATGATGTTTTGAATAACCAAGTACCGATAAGTTATTTACAATTATGACTTCGAAGTTTAGATAAGTGCATTGTATAAACTCTCTAACTCTCAATGCATAAGTTTATTATGTATTTTATAAAATTCTCTCTAATAAAATTGTTCTTCTTCTATTTCGTTGACGTAGCTAATACATCGTTAGCAAACCAGGTAAATCTTTGTCGATTTTTTCATCTTTTACGTTTTTTTAATTTATATATTTTTTTTGTTGTACTGTCATTTTGTAAATATGTGTAGGGGTAATGAATTCCCAACTTATATCCATTAGTTCCCAAATATTGGAGCCATTTAATAACATTGCCATATTAGTCTCATTTGTAAGCTTACCTAAAATGCTAGGTTTGAGGGCTCATTTGAACACCAAAATCCGATGATCCGAAACAAGCGATCAACCCCATGGATTAGGTTCTTCGTTCATGCGGGTTCTTAAGCCCAGTCCAACCCAACCTATGAACATCCCTACACATTTGATAACAATTTTTATTTGTGGTTTTCTATTTTTTAAGATTTTCTATTTGTATTTTTTTTCAATTTTGTTACTATATATCTGTTTTTATTTTAAGAAAACAATTGAAATTTTATTTAAATTTATAATAAATTGGAAATTAGTTTTGCAATTTTCAAAACTTATTTTTACTTTTTATTTGAAAATATTAGTAGTAATTGGATGGTGACATGAATAACTCTTGGTAAGTAATGTGTTTACAAATTAGGTTATTACTTAGGTTCTGTTTGGGTAACTATTTCATTTTTTTAATTAAAATTAAGTATATTTTCTCTCAATTTTATTACAATGATTTTGCATTTTCTTTTTCCGTTGGTTTGAATGGAAAAGAGTGGACATCAATCCTCTCTTTTAACCCCCAAAAGAGTAATTGCTTGAAATCGGATTTTTTGGTCTTCCACCTCCAACTACCTTTCCTTCTTTCTTTAGCTAAGGGACACATGGTCAAGCTAGAACTAAAATATAGAATGTTATCAAGTGATGGTCAAGATGGATATCGTCGAGCTGGTGTGGCTTGAGAAGAAGATTAAATAGCTTGACTCCACGAGGAAATGGCTAAAAAGGCATGACTGATAGGGTAAGTTCTTAGCCAAATTACAAATTTCAAAAACAAAATTTAAAAAGTAATTTTATTTAATTAGTGTTTAAATTTTGGCTTGGTTTGAAAAAATACGATCAAAATGTAGCCAGCAAAAGTTAGAAACCAATGGACGAAAGTGAGATTTGTATGCTCTATTATTTAAAAAATGATCAAAAACCAAAACCCATTAGATAACTATTTGCTTTATACTTTTTAGTAGTTTGAAACTCAAGCTCTATTAATCTCATTCCACCACTAAACTTCTTGTATTGTTTACTTTTTAATTTCTTTTTTTTTTTATTAATCTTCTAAAAAACCCAACCTAATTTTAAAAAAGTAGTTTTAAAAAATAGTTTTTGAAATTCGAAATTCGGCTAGGAACTCAATTATTTTACTTGTGAAAAACGCAAACTATAATAAGAACATGAAAAAAAAAAAAGAAGTTTAATTTTCAAAAATTAAGAGGATAGTTGTTCTATGAATTTGTACTATATCAATCTCGAGTTTTGAAGTTTAATTTTCACTCCAAGTATGGTAAGAATAAAAGCACAAAAAACTAGAGAAGAAAAAAAAACTACAACCTCCAAAATGAACATTAAGAGTCCATATATATATATATAAAAGATAAAAGACAAAAATATGAGATTAACCTACCATTAATAGTTCATTAATAAAATGCATGGAGATTTGTTTCTATAAATTACTTCAAATAATTTTCCCTCCTAATTTCTTAATTTTATCGAAATATAAATTAATCTAGATTCAACTTTTTTTTTTCTTTTCATCAACTTCATTTTTTTTATAATAAATTTTATAATTTTAGACTGTAAGTATATATTAATTAGAGTAATTTTTAAAAATAGAAGAATGATTCATAACAAAATTTTAATTCTAAATTCAAAATAAATGACTAAAATTTTAATCTAAGTCAAAGTATTTACTTTTTTTATTATTATTTTTACTCTAGAAAAGTAAATACTTTTCATTTTCTTCTACTTGTATTTACCTAAATTCCTCTATTAATTATTATTGAAAGTTTATTAAATTTTAAATAAAATATATATAATTCAAACCCCACCATGAAGGTGGAGATTATTGTTAAATATATAATCCCAAAAATGAAATTGAATTTCAAACATCCAACATATGGCATATATGGAGGATTAATTGGAGAATAATTCTTATCCTTCCAAAAAAGTCATATATAGTGAGAGATGTTTGATGATGAGGGGAAAAGTTCAAAGAATCCATCATCAACATTCCTAAGTGATTATGAGTATATAGTAGATAAATACAACAATAACTCGAGTCACAAAATTACCAAATAATATCAAGAGGATATTTTTTGCAATTGAGGGTTGGTGGAAGTAAAGTTATATAGAAGAGAGATTTGGGGTTGGTTCCACTAATTACATGGTGATGGAGATGAAGAAGAAGATGATGATGAGGATATCAAAAGGAAATCTTTTGAAGAGTTGGTTGATATGTGGAGTTGTTGGTTTGGTTGTGATGTTGGGATCAGTGGTTTGGTTGACAAATTCTTCGTCTTTTAATTCTCCCATGAGGATTCTGGTTGATACTGACGTTGATACCGATGATATCTTTGCTTTATTATACCTTCTCAAGCAATCTTTCTCACTCTTTCATCTTGAGGTAAATTTATAGTTTCGTAAAACATGCATATGCGTATGATTGTATTAGGTTTGAATTAAAAAAGATATGATAGATATGTCTCTTTTTATGTTTCCTCTTAAATAAAAAAGGAGTTAGAGATCTAAATTCATCTAAAAAGTTAATGTGTAACAATATTTTTTTTAATGATAAATTTTGAAAGTGATAATTAATACGATATATTGATAAAATTATGTCAAGATATATATTCTTTTTTATTAAACATTCGAAGGAAGAAAATTGAACTGAGTAAAAGAGGAACTTGGAGATGATGAGGAAAGGTGGAGGGGTGGAGAGTGGAGGGATGAGTAGTGGGAGATGAAAGCGTATTTTATTTTTATTTTTTAATTTTAAAATGTCAAATGAGAATTTAAAACTATAAAAAGAAACGATAATAAATGAAAAATATAAACTAAAGTGAGCTTATCTTCAATAATCAACATGATCTTTAATATTTGCGATGAGAGGTTCCATCTCGAAAATGAGAATCACATGAAATGACCTAATTTTGGTCTTAAAAAGTAATTTTCTCAAATAAAATGTTTAATTTTTTTTTAAAATCTTTGTGTGTAATTTTTTTAAAATAAAAACCTTTCTATTTATTTATTTGAAAATACCTTTGGGAGGGGGGAAGACCAATTCCTCATTTATTTGACACCCAATTCCCCTTTTACTACTTTTGGGTTCCATCCCATTAAATTATAATTTCTATTCCAAATTTATATCCTTAAAATTTCAAATAAAATTTCTAACTTAACAATTTAAAATCTTAAAATTCAATTATATCCCTCAAAATTAAAATATAGAATGTCATCAAATAATGATCGAGATTGATATCACTGAGCTAGTGTGGCTTAAGGAGAAGATATGTAACTTCACTCTTCAAGGAAATGACTAAAAAAGTTTGATCGATAGGATTAAGTTTTCAAATTTGATTTTTTTTAAAGTACTATTTTATTTAATTAGTGTTCGAATTTTGGTTTCGTTTTTTTTTTAAATACTATTAAAATGTTGCTAATGAAACCTAAAAACCAATGAATGAAAGTGAAATTTGTATACTCTATTTTCCAAAAACTAAAAAACAAATACATGTTGAGTAAACCATTTGTTTGCTTTATAATCTTTAGTAGTTTGAAACTTAAACCTATAAAGAATCATTTCACCACTAAATTTTTTGTACCGTTAACTACTTTTTATCATATCCAACCAAGAAAGTGGGGATTGTTAAATATATACATATATAAACCCAATTAAGTATACGGAGGATTAATTGGGGAGTTCTTATTTTTCAAAAAGTAAGAAAAACTTCAAAGAATCCATCATCAACCTTCCAAGTGATCATCATGATCAATAGTGCATAAATATCCAACAATATCTCCAGCGACAAAAACACCAAATAATATCAAAAGGATATTTTTGCAATTTTATGTAGATAGAGGGTGGTGGAAGTAAAATTATAAAGAAGAGAGGTTTTGGTTTCACTAACGTGGAGATGGAGATGAAGATGATGGTGAGAAGAATATCAATAGGAAATTTTTGGAAGAGTTAGTTGATATGTGTTGTTATAGGTTTGGTTGTGACGTTGGGATCAATGATTTGGTTGGCAAATCCTCATATGAGGATTCTAGTAGATACTGACGTTGATACCGATGATGTCTTTAGTCTATTATACCTTCTCAAGCAATCTTTCTCGCTCTTTCATCTTCAGGTAAACTTATAGTTTCATCAAACATGCATATATGATCAATATATGTCCTCATAAAAAGATATATCATCGATATGTCTCTTTTTATGTCCTCTTAAAATAAAAAAGTTAATGTGCACTATTACAAGTTTTTTTAATGAAATTTTTTGAAAGTGATAAATCACAACATATTATTCAAATTATGTCAAATTATATATATTTTTTTATTAAGCGTTTGAAAGAAAGGAAATTGAACGAGTGCCTCTTGATTATTTGATAATGATTAATCAATTTTCGAAAGTAAATTCAAAATTATAAGAGGAACTCAAAGATGACGAGAGAGAAGGAGAAGCCAAAGCAAAGAGAGATGAAAGATAATTTTATTTTTATTTATAATTTTAAAATGTCGAGTAAGAATTAAAATTATAAAAGAAAACCATAATAAATGAAAAATATAAACCAAAGTGAGCTTAGCTGTTTGACATGGAAAGTTCGATCATTCATTTTCATAACTGTTATATTAAAAAAAAAAGAATTACAACGAATTTTAATTAAATCTTTTTTTTAAAAAAATATTTATGTAAATATCTTTTTTTAATATATATATATATATATATATATATATATATATATATATATATTGGGTACAAACAAAGGGGGAAAAGGACCAATTCCTCAATTATTGAAGGCCCCATCCCCTTTTACCACTTTTAGGTTTCATCCCATGAAATTACAATTTCTATTTCTTTGTCATATCTTCATCTTTTGTTATTAATATCCAAATTTATATATAAATAGATCCCTCAAAAATTTTAAATAAAATTAAGAATTGAAAAGATTAAAATTAATAAAGTAAGTCTCAATTTTTATTTCAAATTAAATATCCATTTCGAGTATGTTGAAACTAATGATTTTGTCGTTGAAGTAAAAGTGTGGTTATTAATTGAATTAGGAAGTATATAGTATATAGTATATAGTATATAGTATTGTATGATTGGTTTGGCGATGATGATATTGTAGGGAATAACAATAAACGGGAATGGATGGAGCGACGCCGGACATGCAGTGAACCATTTGTACGACATGTTGTTCATGATGGGGCGAGACGACATCCCAGTTGGTGTCGGCGGAGATGGTGGCATTTCCCCTAACGCTACTATTTCCCCTAATCTTGGTGGTTACCTTCCTCTCATTGATCAGGTTAACTAACCTAACCCAACCCCTTGCTTAATCCCCATCCCCCAAGACCCATCTCTCTCTTTTCTTTCAAAATACACCAATATTTATTTATTTATTTATTATACCCTTTCTACAACGATTAAGTTTAGGATTGATCATCGATTGGTGAAAGTCATTTTTTTTTTACAAAACTACCACTGAAAAGGACCTAATTGGTTTAGTAAATGTTCAAACCGACTCGATATCAATGTGCAAGGATTTCCTTGAGTCGGTTTAACACTTAGAAATACTTCTTGAAAAAGAAAACTGAAAAGAAATAACAAATTTAACAAAATATTTACATCATATACAAAAAACTTCAGGTTTTATCAATGTCTCGCTAATTGCTTCTATTGGTGGTATTAATAGATAATGATAGAAGTCTATTGATAGAATCCAAAATTTTGTCGGTAAATATTTTAATTTATTTTGCTATTTTAAAAAATATCAATTTTGAAAATTCTCTATTTGAAACTTCTCAAAATTGATCCCTCTCATTTTTAACTAATTGACTTTGGTTTGGTTGGTTGACTCGATTTTTTGATCTATCATACTTACCCCTAATTAAATTTAAAGTGAAAAACTAGGATTCCTAATTGATGCAAGAAAAAAATTGAACTACGAAGTAATACATTTGTACCAATTTCTACTAAATGCAAGTTTAAAGATAGAATTTTAACTTACACGTACGAAGGCTTAATTCTTACAATTAAAGTATAATTGTAACTATTTTTAGAACATCAATTCAGGTAGGAGAATTCAAACCACATATGAAATATAATTACAACTATTACTATGCTTTACCATAGTGATAGTTATAACTTATACTTACATCCTCAATTTTTTCAATTTTAAAAGTAGGCCCTCCAACTTAAATTTATGTATCAAAGAGTAATATTCATCAAAGATTAACGAAAAATGTTGATATATGTATTTTTAGTACAATAATTATAGAATAATGTACCACTATGATTATGGTAATATCACTCGGAACTATTTAGTTTGTTGATACTTTGTCTTTGGTTGGGCAAAACTGAAATGGGAAGGTGGGGGGTGGTTGGTTTGGACAGGGCGTGTCGACGGCAGGGCAATGCAGATACAGGCAAGCCATTCCAGTGGGAGGACGACTCAATGCCAATACCAATTTTGG
>JBBPDI010000009.1:1288431-1308930 GCA_037974545.1 Cucumis variabilis | reverse complement strand
TTGACCAACAATCTTGTTCTTGAGATAGTGATTAAACAGCTCTTCATCTGTAGGATGGAAACGGAATCCAACTGGGACTAGATTGTGAGGAGGAAGGAGGAGGCAATTGGCCATGAATTTCACGATAATAAGCTTAGTGGTGGAGAAGAAGAAGTGAGTAAGGGAGTGAAGAGAAATGGCGAAAAGAAGGGAAATTTAAAATTGGGATTTCCATTGACTATGAATTGGAGTTTCTGCGAAGTCTTCGATCTACTTCCTGAGGAAGCTAAAGGATATGATGGTGAAAAGGAAGGTTCCTCCCAACCTTTTCATAGTTCTTCTAACCAAAAAATTGAATCTTTTTCACTCTCTCTTCCTACGTTTTTAGAAAAACTATCTAAAAATATCAATTTCTACATGTCATTAACTAAAATAAACTTTTTTTTTTTATTTTTATCAACGTCTTATATTTATAAATATTTTTTTAAAAGCTATGTTGTTATATTGGCGTTTATTTTATTATATTTTACAATCTTTAGAGACGACACGTGATAAATATTTTAATTTATTTGGTTGAAAACAATTTTTTTTTACTGAATTATTTTCAAAATTAAACTATTGAAAAGTTGAATAAAACATCATTTTTTTATAATTGCTTTTAAATGACAAAATTATTTAAAATATTTTTTAATACAGCAAAATGTTACTATTTATCATCGTGTTCATTTTGTTATATTTAAAAACAAATCTTACTTAAAACTAATTTGATACTTAATTTCGTTATTATATGTAATGTTTAGGTCATCAAACTTGATTTTGAATAATTAAAAACATGTTTTAAAAGTGATTTTAAAATAGAAAAAAAATCATTTTTAACTATTTTAGACTTATTCCCAAACATGTCTGGTTTCAAAATATGTATTTCTGTTCACACAAGATTTCGAAGAAATATAATTCATAGAATTGAATTTTGTATATTGATGAATATAGTGAATACAATATCTAGTATTTACTTCTTTGATGTTTTCTCTCGAATACAAGTTAAAAATTTAAAATTTCTTGATCTTTGGTCTTTAGGATGTTGTAGTTGCAAGTCTATTTGAACTTTCCTCTTCTGGAATACATGAAAAATTTGATCTTTCAAGTCTTCAATCTTTTAGAAGATGACGATCTTGAAGTTGATAAGAACTTGCACGTCTTGAGAGCTTTATAGAAGTTTGAAGATTCAATTCTTAAGAGTTTCAGTACTTCAGAGTTTTAATTCTTCATTCAACCAAAGATCTCCCAAATGAATGACAAAGGTCTATATTTATAGAGAAATTTCATGGGCGGGTGGGCTTGGGCTCATTTGTTTATTGGACTTGGGCTTAAGTCCATTTGTTTGTTGAGTTTGGACTTGGGTCCATCTGCTACTGGGACTTGGGTCCATCTGCTTCTTAGACTTGGGATTGAGCCAATTTGTTTATTAGACATGAATTGGGTTGAGTTGAGTAAACTTAATTATCAAAATCCAATAAAAATATAATTACTACAATATTTGATGTGATGACATGGTTGAATTTAATTGACCGAAATTTATTGCTCAACAATTTCATGTTAGATTCGTTTTAAATATAATATTATTATTGATGTGACTCATGTGCATTATGATTATACATTATTGAGCTTTGGGTAAAAAGATAATATTCTAATTAAACATCATGATGAGTGATGTCTATAAACAGAACCCTAGGGATTAGTACTGACTCATTCAAGTAATTCAATCTTTCCCTCAAGCAAACCATTCATGTATCAAGTTAATTATTTTATTCTTTAACTAAATTTAATTTGTGAAAATCATTTAGGTCAAAGATCTTGGTATTTATTGTCTTATAAAATGTTAGAGTTTTGTTGTGCAATCATGAAAATAAACTTACATGTAGTATCAAAGCCTTGATTGAGAACTTATGATTTTTTATTGATGTATAAGGTATAAATTCATGTTTTCGGTAATATTAATTTTGTTTGATTTTTCTTTAATAGAGGGAGAAGTCTGTTGGATGAGAAAAGAGTAACAAAATAATAATAGTAAATAAATAAATAAATCCAAAAGGTATTTAAAAAAATCACAAAACTCAAGTATGATAAAATTTTCTTTGGTTGATTTTTCATGGATGAAATCTTCTGTTATGATTGTTTTTATTTATTAATTTGTTAATGTTTTTTATATTAAAAAATCCACGTGGATTTTAAAATTGATTTAGTTAATTTAAATATATTGTTATTAGATTTTCAAAATTTGCTATAACTTATAAAGCCATCATCATAGAAAGGCGGTTACGATGATCACATAAATTAGCTATCAATTATATATTATATGTGTTATGGACATATAATGATAATGATATAAAGTATGATTTAAAGCATCAATTATCATTATGATTTAAATTACACCGTTTAGATTGAACGAAAGATTTAATAAAATTATTTGTAATATTAATATTTTTTTTTTCAAATTTTACGATTAAAATCACTTGAGAATTATGTTATTTGATATCTACAAGGAATTATGTTATTAATATATTTTTTTCTACTATTATTTTGTCCAATTGTTCAACTATTTATGTTTGGTGTGATTTTGCACGTGTTACTATTATATTGTTGTTGGTGGAGATTTTGAATATGGCCACTTGGTTTTTACTCTTTTTCTTAATTAAGGTTGTTTTTCCACGTTTAAATTGTCGTTTGTCTTGTATTAGTTTATATATATTATTTGTATGTGTGTTTATAATTCGTAGCACTTAAAGTTTGTTCTTAATTAAATTGTATTATGGATGTGTTGAACTCAGTATTTAATTTAATAGAATTGATCAAGAAGGAATAGAGAGATTACCCAAAACTAAAGAATGTTAGTTTTGTTTGCATATATTTTGAATTTAGTTAACATTGTTGGACTAGAAGTTTCCCTAATTTGAATAATTGAGATAGTTTTATTATAAGATAAGATTAATTAATAAGTACTTTGCATTACCCAAAACAATGAGTATTAGATATTTGACCTATATATATATATATTTTGAAAAAGAAACATTGAGTCAGCAGATGTATCCGTACATCTCTATTAGGTGAACATCTTTTTAACATCCTCGTAATCTCCGTTTCATTAAAGTAGATTAATAAATGAGAAGCAAGGAAAAAATCCAAAAAGGTTACAAGAGGACTGAAGAAAAACCCAATACAAAGATATTAGAAAGCAGCTAGCAATAGAAGCATTGTAAGTTGAAAAAAGAGAGGGCCTGCTAGGCTTGCAAATATATACTCATCAATTAATTTTGAAATTTAATTTATTTCATATTCCAAAATTATTCCTCTAACTCCTCCTCTTGTACTTATTGGTTTGCTTTCTTCCCACTCTCACTTTTGTGTCCATGGATGAGTACTCATTCCAAAGTTTTCATTGTTTTTATTCTTCATCAGGGAGGGTTTGATGAACCAAAATCATTCTTCATAGTGAAAACTCAAGAGGCGAATAATACACACATTGAATACTGCAACTACAACGGCTATTTATTTATACACAAAGATTAAAACAATGCTAGTTAGGAAAGTATAATAATTTAGAACTCATTATCCATGTATGGTGGTGTAGCTATCTAAAACCTTATTTAAAATTAATTAATTCAATTGCTAGGATTAGTTTTTGCTTGCTCTTTTTTAAGTTAGAACTCATAATCCATGTGAATCTATCTTGTTGCTTAGTGATTCTAACCAACCTATAATTGAACATGTTGAATGTCAATTAGACAAATGCTTGGAAATTAGGCATTCTACCTAAGGAAATTTAATGCTTTTTGGTAAATTTGATATTTCGCATGCTATTGAGTTAGAACAATTAAGAAATTTGAGACAATTTAACTGACAGTTTCAATTAAATTGGTGAAGTGAAGATTACATATTGCTAAGTAATGATAGTTGTTCGATGAATGAATTCTTTGGACAAGAGAGAAACTGCAACCCAAGCTAGATTGTTTAATATAAGATTTTTACAAGCTTTACTTTTTTTCTCTGCAATTTATTTTCTGACATCAATTTCAACTCAACCACTCCCCCCTTTCCCTTACGTAGTTGAAAATTAGTTTGTTTGAGAATCAACAGTGTGTTCCTTGTGATCGACCTAGACTTGCTACTAAGACTAGTGCTTGGTGAATTCAGTTAATTATTTGGCACGTACGGGTTTGGGCAATGAAACCCGTTAGTCAAAGATGATCCAATTAAAACAATTTGTGAGAGATGAACAACATGAAGGAACACCCACACGTGATTGGGTTAATTATGTACCTGTGTATATTATTTTCAATAGTGCATGATTAATATAATTCCCTAGCACTTAAACAGAAGGAAGACGTCCTTTGTTCTTTAAACTGTATTCAAAGTCTTGCACTCACTATTAAATAGACTTCAGGGAGGAAGGAAAAAGAGATTTTACCCAAAACAATGTTGTTTTGTTTGATCTTTTAACTTCAGTTGTCACATTAGAGAATTGGATGAAATCTTTCCTAATAGATCTGAGACGATTTTCTTATAAGATTAAGGTTTTAATAGTTTGAACGTAATTGTTATATATACATTAAGCTAAGCTCACTTTTATCATTGTTATATTTTTTAAGATTTGCATTATTTAGAATCTTTGAAAATAAAAAAATTGTCATCTTAATGTATAAGATTCGTTTTCTTTAACGTTATTGTAAGTACTGACATTTGTTGTAGTGAAACATGGTATATAAAATAGAATTTGTGTCCAAAGAAGTCGTGTTATTTCCTTAGGACAATTTTATATACTCACTTTAGTGCACAAAATTTTCTGAGTAATTGTCTCTCAAGATATAACATATTTATTCTCATGAAAGCAACACCTCTCGATAAGATGTAACGAACTATGCTTTGTGAAAATAAACTAAATTTGAACAAATTTACAAAAGAAAACAATGTTTCGTGAGAGAAAATGATGGTGAAAAAATCATCTCACGTCATTTGAAAAAAAGATATGCTACTTGATTATTTGTGGCTAAGATTAATTACATAAAAACATTTATTCATGAAACAATGCATCTTTATACAAATGGTCGCATACCATTTATTCTAACAATAAAAGCGTGAGATAATTCAGATTGTCAAGAATAATTTGATAACTTGACTAGATAAAACAAAAGCCGGAGTTTAACAAACTTGACATTGATTATGTAATTAATATAATAAAATTCTTGACAATCTTCTATTTGCCAAATTAATTGTTATTCATACTATAAATAATAATTGACAAATTATTTAGTTCTTGACATAACTTTACTGCCATGTATGTCTTCCTTTTTTTTTTTCCAAATTGAATAGCCCAGTTATATCACTACAACAAAAATGATCTACGACGACAGTTATTTTCTGTCGCGAGCAAAAGCCGTGACAGTTATTTTCTGTCGCGAGCAAAAGCCGTGACGGTTATTTACAATTATAGTACCGTCTGTTGTAGAAAGTTCTTCCATCACAGTTTTAAAAAACTGTCACAATAAATTTTTTCATGACAGAAAATAAATGTTATTAATTACTATTTTATGACAACAAATAAATGTCATCATTTGCATATTAACGACAGTTACAAAAATGTCGCGAATTCGTATATTATGACATTTTTTTATCTATCAAGGCTATGCTAATCGTGACAGTTTTTTATAAAAACAAATATCATTGTTTCACTATTGACGACAGTTAGAAAATATCAAGAATTCGTATATTATAACATTTTTCCTGTCAAAGATAGGCCAATCGTGATGGTTTTTTATATTACAATAGTTATAAAATGTCAAGAATTCGTATATTATGACATTTTTTTCCTGTTCTTCTTGCAGCTCTGCTATTACACTAACCATTTCAATGACAATAATGTTTTAATACATCATACCCATATGGTAACAAAGAGTTGTCACTTTATTATATATTCGCAATCATACACTTTATAATATTCGTACACCTATTGACTAATAACCATTTTTTGTTAAAAGGTAGTTTACATACAAAAAGAATAAACATTAACATCTTTAGGTACCAACAAACCTAAAATCAGTACTTTGGAACCAAGATTTTTCTACCAACCATACAAAAAATCCTATATCAATCCATTGCTCCATTGCTCCATGTTGGCTTCACTACTCAAATGAATTCTTCCAAACCTAGTAAAAAAACAAAATCTCATTTTAAAGTATAACTAAAGAACATTACCTAAAAGAATGTTCTATTTAAAGCTAATTAAGGCATAGTGAATATGACACACAACAAAAGAGAACAACAACCATAGATTTAATTATAACATTTCCAATCAAGTTTGAAACAATTTACAAGTACATCAAAAACAGAAAGTATGGAACTCAATGATTATCATCTCATGGAATGTTTAAGGTCCCTGGTCAAGGAAGAAAACAACATTGATGAAGGATCTCCTAAACAAATCCAATGCCACCTTTAATTTGTCATTATGTAAGAATCTAAAGGATCATATTGATCGTCATATCAAATCCATATGGAGCTCGAGGAACGTAGCTTAGACATTTTTGGATGACTATTAACAAAGCTTGTGGTGTCCTCATCATGTGAACTGGTCCATCAAGACAAGCAAATAAGTATCACTAACACAGTAACTTTTAACTTTCATACTCAGTAAGGAAAACTACAAGTGTTCGATTAGAGGACATTAAACCAATGTCAATCAAAGAGGGAGGCTAATCAAATATGGACAACAAATTTTACTATAAATATTATTGTTCAACTAATGTATGTTCCATTTTTTCCTAAAACTCAAAACCAACCGAATTTATACCTAAGTTATCTCTAGAAAAAAGTCCAACAAATGTTGCTGGAGCATTTTTCAATCCTTCTTTTACATCTTCAATGTAAACAATATACCCCTGTTTCTAGTAGTTACTAGCCTCTTCGTAGAAACACAGAAACAAGTGCATATAATCGCTTTGAAGAAATTGCTTCATGTTGAGCTAACTACAAAGAAAGAATCTAGAAGTCACTATCAAGAAAGCATACATAAACACGTTGACAAGAATCTAAAGAATTAAAACACACCCATGAGTTTTATCAATGATATGAACTACACACTCAGTGAGCATACAATAAATGCATAAATTCTCATAAATTCTTTGAAAATGAAAATGCCAGTTTGATTGATTTTATCTAAATAATTTGTTTCATCTTCAAATGTAATTCATCACAAAAGTAAAAAAAATCTTGCGATTTTGCTATAAATCAAAATATTTTTGGATTTGCTATTTTTCAGTTTTAATAATTATTTTGATATATAGATGAAGAAAATCAACCAAATAAATAAAAAATCTTGAAATTATGTTTAACACGATTTTAGGAATATCAACTAAATAGCACAATTTTAGCAAGTGATAAACTTTTTAATAAATAATGAAATACACATTAATTGCACAATTTTAAGGAATTATATAATGTTAAATTCAATTTGTTATTAGGTTAAATGTACGATTTTAGGGAATGATAGAATTTTAAATTCAAATTGAAAAATAGAAGGTGAATAAATAATTATTTGATACATTTGACACAATAAATATTGTTTTTTATTATTATTAACCATACGTCCTATGTATTATTTGATAATTTTTTCAAAACAATTTGAAATATAAATAACACAAAAATGAATAATTTATGTATATTTACTATTATTTTGGACATATGATATAATATTTGAATCCAAAATATCATGAAATATAATGAATCTTATTAATTGAAATTTTCATAGGGAGAATCCTTATTCAAACATATGTTTTTATTAATTAAAAAAATAAAAGTTAATTCATTTGATTTAAATACTAATATTATGAAAATATGTTGTATAGGAATTTGACGCATTATGGCCCGAAGCGACTTGGCTCTCTTACTTTCTATTGGAGATTATGGCTTCATCCAAGAGTCGAGAGTTCCCCACGCAGTACTGCTATCGAAGGAACCTGACGCATTCTAACTCGAAGCGTCTTGGTTCTCTTACTTTCTACAGGAGATTGTATTCTGTCTTCGACCTAGAGTCGAGAGTTTCCCATGTAAGTTCTGATACCGAAGGAACCCGATGCATTCTCGCCCTAAACGACTCTGCTCTCTTACTTTCTACGAGTGATTGTATTGTGGCTTCGACCGATAGTTGAGAGTTCCCAACATAGTTTTTGATAATGAAGGAACCCGACGCATTCTAGCCCAAAGTGGCTTGGCTCTCCTAATTTCTAAGGTGATTGTATTGTGGCTTCGACGGATAGTCAAGAGTTCCTCATGCAGGTTCTGATATCGAAGAAACCCGACGCAATCTGGCTCAAAGCGACTTAACTTTCCCAATTTCTACAAGAGATAGTATTGTGGCTTCAACTGAGAGTTAAGACTTCCCTACACAGGATCTGATATCGATAGAATCCGATGCATTTTGGCCCAAAGTGGCTTGGCTCTCCTTCTTTCTACAGAAGATTATATTGTGGCTTTGATCGAGAGTCGAGAGTTCTCCAAACATGTTTGAATTCCAAAGAACCTAGTGCATTCTAGCCCAAACAGGCTTGGCTCCCCTACTTTCTGTAGGTGATTGTTTTGTGCTTCAACCGAGAGTCGAGAGTTCCCCATGCAGGTTCTAATACCAAAGGAACCGACGCCTTCTAGCCTAAAGCAACTTGACTCTCTTGCTTTCTACGGGCGATGGTATCGTGTCTTTGATCGAGAGTCGAGAGTTGCTCACGCAGGTTCTAAAACTGAAGGAACCTGATGCATTCATGCCTGAAACGATGCCACTCTCCTACTTTCAACAGGGATTGTATTGTAGCTTTGATCGAGAGTCGAGAGTTCCCCATGCAGGTTCTGATATCAAAGAAACCCGACACATTCTGTCACGAGAGTTGAAGCGGTTGGGCTCTCGTACTTTCTACGGTCGATTATGGCTTTGACTGAGAGTCGAGAGTACCCCATGCAATTTCTAAAATTGAAGGAACTCGGCCTATTTTGGCCCAAAATGGCTTGGCTCTCCCAATTTTTAAGGTGATCGTATTGTGGCTTCAATGGAGAGACAAGAGTTTCCCACACAGTTACTGATATCGAAGTAACCCGACGCATTCTAGCCTGAAGCGACTTGGCTCTCTTACTTTCTACGGGCGATTAGTATTGTGTCTTCGACCGAGAGTGAGAGTACTTCATGCAGGTTCTGATATCGAAGGAACCCAATGCATTATGGCCTAAAGCGGCTTGACTTCTTACTTTCTACTGGAGATTATAGGTTCGACCAAGGGTCGAGAGTCCCCCATGTAGTTACTGGTACCAAAGGAATCCGACGCATTCTAGCCCAAAGCAACATGGCTCTCTTACTTTCTATGTGCGGTTATATTGTGTCTTCGATCGAGAGTTGAGAGTTCCCCACATAGGTTCTGATACCGAAGGAGCTCGATGCATTTTGGCCCGAAGCGACTTTGCTCTCCTACTTTCTACGGGCGATTTAGCTACAGACAAGAGCTGATAGTTCCCTACGCAGGTTTTGATACCGAAGGAACCTGTCGCATTTTGGCCCAAAGCATGTTTACATACCAACGAAGCCAACGCATTCTGGCCTGAAGCAACTTGGCTCTCTTACTTTCTACGGGTGATTGCATTGCGGCTTCGACCGAGCCTCGAGAGTTCTCCAAGCATGTTTAGAAACCAAATGAACCAGAGGCATTCTGGCCCATATCGGCTAGGTTCTCCTACTTTCTACGGGTGACTGTGGCTTTGACAGAGACTCTAGTGTTCCTTAAGCAAGTTTTGTTAGCATAGGAACTCGACGCATTCTGAAACGAAGCAACTTGAATCTCCTATGTTCTATGAGTGATTGTGGTTTCGACCGAGAGTTTAGTGTTCCCCAAGCAAGTTCTGTTAGCATAGGAACCAAATACATTTTAGAACGAAGCGACTTGGCTCTCTTACTTTCTACGGGTGATTGTATTGTGAGTTCAACCGAGCATCAAGAGTTCCTAACCAAAGTTTTGATATCGAAGGAACCGAAGGCATTCTGGCCCGAAGCAGCTTGGCTCTCCTACTTTCTACAGATTGTATTGTGGCTTCGACTAAGAGTGGAGCATTCCATACAAAGGTTTTGTCCTGAAGTGACTTGGCTCTCCTAATTTCTATGGCGATTGTATTGTGGCTTTAACGGTGAGTCGAGAGTTCCCTATGCAGGTTCTGATATCGAAGGAACATGACGCATTCTGGCCCAAAGAACTTTACTCTCCTACTTTTGATGGAAGATTGTATTGTGGCTTCGATCGAGAGAGTTCTCTACGTAACTTCTGATACCGAAGGAACTCGACACATTCTGCACCATAATGACTTGGTCTACTACTTTCTACTTCCGATTGTATTGTGGCTTCGACTGAGAGTCGAGAGTTATTCAAGCATGTTCAGATACCTAAGGAATCCAACGTATTCTTGCACGACCTGGGTCTCCTACTTTCAACAGACGATTGTGGCTTCGACCAAGAGTTGAAAGTTCCCCACACAAGTTCTTATACCGATGGAACCCGACACATTCTAGCCCTAAGCAGCTTTGCTCTAATACTTTCTATAGGTGATTGTATTGTGGCTTCAGCGAGAGTCAAGAGTTCCCTATGCAGATTCTGATATCGAAGGAACCAAACCATTCTGCTCGTAGGGACTCGCTTCTCTCAACGAGCGATTGTATTGTGGCTCGGTCGAGATTTGAGAGTCCCTCATATAGAATCTGATACCAAAGGAACTCGACGCATTGTGGCCCATAACAGCTTGGCTCTTCTACTTTCTACAGGTGATTGTGCCTTCTATCGAGATCAAGTGTTCCCTAAGCATGTTCTGATGCCGAAGGAATACAAGCATTTTGGTCCGAAGCGGCTTGGCTCTCCTACTTCTATGGGCGATTCAATGGTCGCTTCAATCGGAGTCGATAGTTCTTTACGTAGGTTTTGAAACCAAAAAAATGCGACGCATTTTGTCTCAAAGCGGCTTGGCTCTTCTAATTTCTATAGTGATTATATTGTGGCTTCTGTAGAGAGTCGAGGGTTCCCCATGCAAGTTTTGATATCGAAGAAATCGACGCATTCTGGCACGAAGCAGCTTGGCTCTCCTACTTTCAATGGGATATTGTATTATGGCTTCGACCGAGAGTCAAGAGTTCCCCACGCAAGTTCTGATATCGAAGGAATCGAAGCATTCTGGCCTGTAGGGGCTTGCCTCTCCTACTTTCAACGAGCGATTGTATTATGGCTTCGACTAAGAGTCAAGAGTTCCCCACATTATTTCTGATACCGAAGGAACCCAATGTATTCTGGCCCATAGCGGTTTGGCTCTCCTACTTTCTACAAGTGATTATGCCTTCCACCGAGTGTCGAGTGTTCCCCATAAAGGTTCTGATACCAAAAGAACACAAGCATTCTAGTCCGAAGCGACTTGACTCTACAACTTTCTACGGGTGATTGTATTTTAGATTTGGCCAGGAGTCCAGAGTTCACCACACAGGTTCTGATAATGAAAGAACCCGACACTTCATAGCCCAAAGTGGCTTGGCTCTCCTACTTTTTACGAGTGATTGTATGGTGGCCTCGACAAAGAGTCGAGAGTTCCCTATGCAAGTTCTGATACCGAATGAACCTAACACATAATAACTCGAAGCAACTTGGCTCTCTTACTTTTTATGGGAGATTGTATTATGGCTTCAGCCAAGAGTCGAGAGTTCCCTACAAAGGTTTTAATACCGAAGAAACTAACAAATTTTGTCTCAAAGCGGCTTGGGTCCCCTAAATTCTATGGCAATTGTATTGTGGCTTTTGCAGAAAGTCTATAGTTTCCCATGCAAGTTCTGATACCAAAGGAACAGACGCATTTTGGCTTGAAGGAGATTGTCTCTCTCCTACTTTTGACGAGAGATTGTATTGTGGCTTTAGCTGAGAGTCATGAGTTCCTCATGTGAGTTCTAATACCGAAGGAACCCGATTCATTCTGGACCATAGCAACTTGGTCTCCTACATTCTATGGCTGATTGTGGCTTTGACCAAGAGTCAAAAGTTCCCCACGCAGGTTTGCCCGAAGCAGTGGCTCTTCTATTTCCTACGGGAGATTGTATTGTGGCTTCAACCAAGAGTTGAGAGTTTCCTACAAAGGTTCTAATACTGAAGAACCTGACAAATTCTGTCTCGAAGCAACTTGGCTCCCCTAAATTCTATCGCGATTGTATTGTGGCTTTGGCAGAGAGTCAATAGTTTACCAAGCAGGTTCTGATATCGAAGAAATAGACACATGTTAGCCCGAAGCAGCTTGGCTCTCCTACTTTTGATGAGAGATTGTATTGTGGCTTTAGCCGAAAGTCATGAGGTCCTCATTCAAGTTCTGATACCGAAGGAACCCGATACATTCTGGACCATAGTGACTTGGTCTCCTACTTTCTATGGCGTATTGTGGCTTCGACCAAGAATCAAGAGTTCCCCATGCAGGTTCGCTCAAAGCCAATGGCTCTCCTATTTCCTACGGGAGATTGTATTGTGGATTCAGCCAAGAGTCAAGAGTTCCCTACAAAGGTTCTAATACCGAGGGAACTCGACACATTCTAGCCTAAAGTGACTTAGGTCTCCTACTTTCTACGGGCGATTATATTACGGCTTCGACCGAGCATCGAGAGTTCTCTAAGCATGTTTAGATATCGAAGGAATCGGAGGCATTCTGGCTCGAAGCATCTTGGCTCTACTACTTTCTACTGGCGATTGTATTGTGGCTTCGGTCGAGAGTTGTGAGTTCCTTATGCAGGTTTTGATATCAAAGGAAATCGACACATACTCGTTCATAGCGGCTTGGCTCTCTTACTTTCTACGGGCGACTGTGGCTTCAACCAAGAGTTTAGTGTGCCTTAAGCAAATTTTGTTAACGTAGGAATTCGACGCATTCTAAAACAAAGAGGCTTGGCTCTCCTACTTTCTACGAGCGATTGTATTACAGGTTCGACCGAATGTCAAGAGTTCTCAACGCAAGTTCTGATATCAAAAGAACTAAAGGAAGTTTGGGCCGAAGTGACTTGCTCTCCTACTTTCAACATGCGATTGTATTGTGGCTTCGATCGAGAATCGATAGTTCCTTATGCAGGTTTTGATACCAAAAGAACCCGACGCAGATTTTGAAGGAAGTTTGGGTTAAAGCAGCTTGGGTCTCCTACTTTCTATGGGCGATTGTATTGTGGCTCCAACCAAGAGTCGAGTGTTTTCAAAGCAGATTTTGATACCGAAGGAACCGAAGCATTCTAGCCCATAGGAGCTTGCCTCTTCTACTTTCAACAGGTGATTGTATTGCGGCTTCGATTGAGAGTCGAGAGTTTCCTACGTTGTTTTTTATACCAAAGGAACCTGACGTATTCTGGCCCATAGCAGCTTGGCTCTCCTACTTTCTACGAGTGATTGTGCCTTCCATCGAAAGTCGAGTGTTCCCAAAGAAGGTTTTGATACCAAAGAAACACAAGCATTCTGGCCCGAAGCGGCTTGACTCTTCTACTTTCTACGGACGATTGAATTATGGCCTCGACAGAGAGTCAAGAATTCCTTATGCAGGTTCTGATACCGAACAAACCTAAGGTATAATAGCCCAAAGCAGCTTGGCTCTTCTACTTTTTATGAGAGATTATATTATGGCTTCAGCCAAGAGTTGAGAGTTCCCTACAAAGGTTTTAATACCGAGGAAACTGACAAATTCTGTCCTGAAGTGACTTGGCTCTCATAAATTCTATGGCGATTATATTATGGCTTTGGCAGAGAGTCGATAATTTCCCACGCAGATTCTGATACAGATGGAACCGATGCATTTTGACCCAAAGCTACTTGGCTCTCCTACTTTTGACAAGAGATATTGCACCTTCGACCGAGAGTCATGAGTTCCTCACGCGAGTTTTGATAGCTAAGGAACCTGACGCATTCTTGACCATAGCGAGTTGGTCTCCTACTTTCAATGGATGATTGTGGCTTCGGACAAGAGTCGAGAGTTCCCCATGCAGGTTCTGATACCGAATGAACCCAACGCATTATAGCCCGAAGCAACTTGGCTCTCCTACTTTCTACAGGAGATTGTATTGAGGCTTCAGCCAAGAGTCAAGAGTTTCCTACAAAGGTTCTAATATCGAAGAAACTAACAAATTCTGTCTCAAAGCGGCTTGGCTCTCCTAATTTTTATGGCAATTTTATTGTGGCTTTGGCAGAGAGTCGATAGTTTCCCATGCAGGTTCTGATACCGAAGGAACCGACACATTTTGGCTCGAAGCAGCTTGGCTCTTCTACTTTTAATGAGAGATTGTATTGTGGCTTCGGCCGAGAGTCATGAGTTCCTCACGCGAGTTCTGATACCGAAGGAACCCAATGCATTCTGAACCATAGCGACTTGGTCTCCTACTTTCTACGACCGATTGTGGTTTCAGCCAAGAGTCAAGAGTTCCCCACGCAGTTTCTCATACCAAAGAAACCCGACATAATTTGGCGTGAAGCAACTTGGCTGTCCTACTTTCTACGGGCAATTATATTATGGCTTCAGCCAAGAGTCGAGATGTCTTCAAGCATGTTCGGATACGAAAGAACCCAACACATTCTGGCCTAAAGCGGCTTGGTTCTCCTACTTTCTACGTGCAATTATGGCTTTGACTGAAGGTTGACAGTTCCCCACGCATTTTCTGATACCGAAGAACCCAACGCATTCTGTCCCGAAGTGGCTTAACTCTCTTAATTTCTATGGGGATTGTATTGTGGCTTCGGCAGAGAGTCAAGAGTTTCCCAAGCAGGTTCTGACACCAAAGGAACCCGATGCATTCTAGCCTGAAGCGACTTGGCTTTCCTACTTTTGATGGGACATATTGTGGCTTTGGCCGAGAATCAAGAGTTCCCCACGCAAGTTCGATACCGAAGGGACCCAATGCATTATGAATCATAGCGAGTTGGTCTTTTACTTTCTATCGCTCATTGTGGCTTCGACCATGAGTCGAGAGTTCCTCACGTAGTTTCTGTTATCGAAGGAACCCGACTTATTTTGGCCCAAAACGGCTTGGCTCTCCTACTTTCTATGGGTGTTTGTATTTTGGTTTTGACCGAGAGTCAAGAGATTGCCACACGAGTTCTGATATCGAAGGAACCTGACGCATTATGGCCCGAAGCGACTTGGCTCTCCAACATTTTACAGGCGATTGTATTGTGGCTTTGATCGAGAGTCGATAGTTACTTACGAGGGTTTTGATACCAAAAGAATCCAATGCGTTCTGGCCCAAAGCAGCTTGGCTCTCCTACTTTCTACGGGTGACTAAATTAAGGCTTCGACCGAGAGTTGATAGTTCTTTACGCAGGTTTTGATATCGAAGGAACCTGATGCATTTTGACTCAAAGCAGCTTGGCTCTTCTACTTGCTACGGTCGATTATATTTTAGCTTCAACTTAGAGTTGACAGTTCCCCACGCAGGTTCTGATACCTAATCAACCTGACGCATTCTAGCCTGAGGCAATTTGGCTCTCTTATTTTCCCCACGTAGATTTCGATATCGTAGGAAATCGACACATTCTAGTCCATAGCGACTTGCCTCTCCTACTTTCTATGAGTGATTATGGATTCAGCCGAGAGTCTAGTATGCCTTAAGTTCTGTTAGCTTAAGAACCCGACACATTCTGGAACGAAGAGGCTTGGCTCTCCTACTTTCTACGGGCAATTGTATTGCGAGTTCGATTGAGCGTTGAGAGTTCTCAATGCAAGTTCTGATATCGAAGGAACCGAAGGCATTCTGGCCCAAAGCAACTTGGCTCTCCTACTTTCTACAGGTGATTGTATTGTGGCTTCAGTCTAGAGTCGATAGTTCCTTAATCACGTTTTGATATCGAAAGAACCCAACACATTTTGGGCTAAAATGGTTTAGCTCTCCTACTTTCTATGCGCGATTGTATTGTGCCTTCAACCGAGAGTTGAGCGTTCCCAATGCAGATTCTGATACCGAAGCATGTTGGCCCGTAAGAGCTTTCCTATCCTACTTTCAGCGGGCAATTATATTGTGGCTTCGACTTGGAGTCAAGAGTTTCCCACGTTTCTGATACCGAAAGAACCTAACGCATTTTGACCTGAAGTGGCTTGGCTCTCCTACTTTCAACGAGAGATTGTATTGTGGCTTCGACCAAGAGTCATGAGTTCCTCTCGCGAGTTTTGATAACGAAGAAACCCAACGCATTCTAGACCACAGTGACTTGGTCTCCTACTTTCTACATTCGATTGTGGTTTCGGCTAAGAGTCAAGAGTTCCCCATGCAGTTTCTCATACCGAAGAAACCCAACACATTTTAGCCTCTAGCAACTTGGCTGTCCTACTTTCTACGGGCGATTATATTCTGGCTTCAGCCAAGAGTTGAGATTTCTCCAAGCATGTTCAGATACCAAGGAACCCAATGCATTCTGGCCTGAAGCGGCTTGGCTCTCTTACTTTCTACGGGTGATTGTGGCTTTGGCTGACAGTTGACAGTTCACATTTTCTGATATCGAAGAACCTAACACATTCTTTCTCGAAGTGGCTTTAACTCTCCTAATTTCTATGGGGATTGTATTGTGGCTTTGATAGAGAGTCAAGATTTTCCCAAGCAGGTTCTGACATCGAAGGAACCCGACGCATTCTAGCCCGAAGCTACTTGGCTTTCCTACTTTTGATGGGCGTTTGTGTTTTGGTTTTGACCGATCACCACACAGGTTCTGATATCAAAGGAAACTGACGCATTTTGGCCCAAAGAGACTTGGCTCTCCTACTTTTCTACAAGCGATTGTATTGTGGCTTCGTCGATAGTCGAGAGTTCCCCACATAGGTTTTGATATTGAAAGAATCCAACGCATTTTGGTTTGAAGCAGCTTGGCTCTTCTACTTTCTGTGGACGATTGCGGCTTTAGACAAGCATCAAGAGTTCCCCACACAGTTTCTCATATTGAAGGAACCCGATGCATTTTGCCCTGAAGTGGCTTGGCTGTTCTACTTTCTATGGGCGACTGTATTGTGGCTTCGACCGAGAGTAGAGAGTTTCCCACGTAGGTTCTGATATCAAAGGAACCCGATGCATTTTGGACCATAGCGACTTGGTCTCTTACTTTCTACGGATGATTGTGGCTTCAGCTAAGAGTCAAGAGTTCCCCACGTAGTTTCTCATACCAAAGAAACCCAACAAATTTTGGCCTAAAGCGGCTTGGCTGTCCTACTTTCTATGGGTGATTGTATTATGGCTTCGACCGAAAGTCGAGAATTCCTCACACAAGTTCTGATACTGATGGGACCCAACTTATTCTGGCCCATAACAGCTTGGCTTTCCTACTTCCTACAATCGATTGTGGTTTCAACTGAGAGTCAAGTGTTCCCCAATCAGGTTCTGATATCGAAGGAACCCATCGCATTATAGCCCTAAGCGGCTTCGCTCTTCTATTTTCTATGGTGATTGTATTGTGGCTTCAACCGAGAGTTGAGAGTTCCTGACGTAAGTTTTGATACGATGGAACCGAAGGCATTCTGGCTCTAAGCAGCTTGACTCTTCTACTTTCTACGGGCGATTGTATTGTGACCTCAACCAAGAGTTAAGAATTCCCCATCAAGGTTCTGATACCAAAGAACCGATGAATTTTGGCTCGAAGCAGCTTGGCTTTCCTAGTTTTTACTGGCGATTGGATTGTGGCTTCGGCCAAGAGTCTATAGTTCCCTACGAAGGTTCTGATACCAAAGGAACCCGATGCATTTTGGCCCATAGCGGCTTGGCTCGCCTACTTTCTATGGGTGATTGTGGCTTCAACCAAGAGTCGAGTGTTCACCAAGCAAGTTTTGATATCGAAGTAGCCCGACGCATTCTAGCCCAAAGCAGCTTGGCTCTCCTACTTTCTTCAAACAATTGTATTGTGGCTTCGACCGAGAGTTACCCACGTAAGTTTTAATACTGAAGAAACCTAATGCATTTTGGCCCGATGTGGCTTGGCTCTCCTACTTTCTACGAGCGATTGTCTTTTGGCTTATATCAAAAGTCGATAGTTCACCACGTAAGTTCTGATATTGAAGGAACCCAATGCATTCTGGCCCAAAGTGACTTAGCTCTCCTACTTTCTATAGGCGATTGTATTGTGGCTTCGTTGAGGGTCGAGAGTTCCCCACACAGGTTCTGATACCGAAGGAACCCAAAGCATTCTGACCCGAAACGGCTTGACTCTCCAACTTTCTACGGGCGACTGGGGCATGCTTTGTTCCAAAGAAGCCTCGTTTTTAGTAAAGAAAGAAGAATCTAGAATATGCTCAACCTCCTTGTCAATTTTCAAAGAATTATGACTAAGAACCATAGCAAATATAATAATGACAGTTTCAAAAACATTAATTTAGCCTAATTTTAAAAACACTAATAAAAAGTAGAGGTAAAAAAAAGTATATAGGCTTAAGTTTCAAAAACTAAAAGTCAAAAACCAAATAGATAACAAACACAACCTAATTAATTCAAAACTCCTCCTTGATTTGACTTGAATACACATAAACACTAAACACTGATCCAAATGAAAAAGATAAATAATAAATCAAACATTGCAAAAAGAATTTCTTCTCCACAGTCATTGAAGGTGATAAAGGGGATTAATAAACAAAAAAAAAAAAGTAAAGACACGTAACTGAAACCGCTGTTACAAGCAAGTACATAAACACCTCCTCTGTCTTACAAGTTTAAAATAACTACAAATATGAGATACCCAAAAACTAGTTTACCATTAAATTTCTAAAGGCACCACAAAAGCAACACTGATAATCAAACATATAAGTTTTGAGAGAACATAGAAAAGGTCACACAATCTCTTACTCCTCTCCTTATGCTACATTCGAAGGGAGAACAAATGTAAAATCTGCAAACAACTCGTTCATACTGAGGGAAAAAATAAACAAAATAAAAACCTAGCCTGCCAAAAAGGATAGAATCACAATTTTCCGCATCCAGTTGCAAACAATGATGAGAATCCAAATGCTTTGGACCCATCAACAGTAATGGAATAAGAGGTTTTCTTTGTTATAGATCCAAAAAAGTTAGCTCAAAAGTGACACATACCAAAAGATTGACTTGAATATATCTTCCAAGGGTGTGGCAGTTCTTGGCAAGCAATCATTCTGAACAAAAACAATCAAACAAAATAAAGAAGAGAAAAAAAAAAAGTTCTTTTCGATAATTAAATTTACAATCTAAGGACAACTATAGGTAGCAGTAACTAGAAACAAGGAAGCCCAAAACCAAAACTAAAAATTACATACAAAAACAAGCAAATTACCCAACAAGAATTAAACTAAAAAACTGAAATAAGCTTTAGAAAGAACTCAAAAGGCCATAGGCACCTTAGCTTTCCTCCCAAGAAACCCTTTTATTCTTCAAAAATATCTGATTTCTTTCAAACCAAATACTCTAGACCGCGTCGATTTAAAAAACAAACAAACAAAGAAACAAACAGAACTTTATCTGTAACAACTGAATTTATCCCTTCATGATGAACAAAAAATGGCTAAGCACTGATTCGAGAACAGCAAGCATGTCCTTAAGGAATAACAAAAAAAAATGGGAAATATAGATTCACATTAGCAAAAAGCTTTCTTCTTAGCATACCAAAAATGATTTGTGAGTTCCCTTATGAAAAATTGAAGAAAATGAAAGGGAGAAACCATAGATGAAAACTTTCCCTTCTATACTAAATCAATGGACAACCCATCCTTCATCTTGAGAAGTCACTAGATAATTATAATAACATGTTCAAGTCAAGCACCCCCACCCAAAAAAAAAAAAAATCAATGGTGAACAAGAAAAATACTAAGATATACAGAGATGTAAAGAATGGTTTAAACAATTATAAAGATTTAGATCTCTTTTTGTCCGCAAAAAAAGATTCACTTCCACTTCCTAAACAAACACAAAATTTCATAAATATAAGAAGGGAAGGGATTGGAATGAGAAAAAAATGAATCTAAATCTGAAATTGAATAACCTAATGATGATTGTTAGAGTAGGAAAAAGAAGAATTAGAAGACGATTTGAAGAAAAAAGAATGAAAAGAAATTGGCATTTTGCTTCAAATTCAGAATCACAGGGGGGAATTTGGTGGGTTTGAGTTGGTTTTAAGAGGAAGAGGGAAAATTATATAAAATAAAAGGAAAAAAAAAGACCCACCATGATTAACATCATACAAAGCAAGACTGCCAAAATGTTACCTCTGTGTGTGGCCGACCAAAACGTCGTGGGTTGCCGTCGATGAAAAACTGAGTAGTGTGGCCGGGATGTGCTTTTTTTGGAATATGTGATTCGCCATCGATGAGAAGTATGGTCGGTTGGTGGAGGTGGAGATGGAGAGGATTAAGATTAGGGTTTTTGAAGCTAGCTTTTCGTGGGGAAATTGCCAAAAATAGGCTAAAAATGGGGTAGAAAATGAAAAATAGGATTGGTTTTTAAAAAGTTGAGATTTA
>JBBPDI010000009.1:1263349-1277861 GCA_037974545.1 Cucumis variabilis | reverse complement strand
GGTGGAGAAGAAGTGAAGAGAAATGGGGGAGAGAATGAAGAACTTAAGTTTGGGTATTCCATTGCTTTTGAATTTGGAGTCTCTGTAAGTCTTCAACTTCTTGAAGAAGCTAATGAAGTCGAAAAGTGAACAGTGAAAGGTTAAAGAGAAAAGATTGGCATTGAGCATTGGCAATGGCTAATCATTTAGCACTACTTTGTTTGTAGTCTAATGGTAACCATAGAAAATGACTCCCCTTCCCTTTCATTGTCTATCTTTTCATATATGGATCAGTTACTTATTAGGAGTGTATGATTAATCCCAACTATTCAACCAATATTACAAGGATTGGATACCATATTATAAGCATTGACAACTCCGACAATTCCAACTATTCAACTCATATTATAAGGGCTACCATATTTAAGGATTAGATTTAGTTTAAATTATGGGTTAGGTTGGTTAAAAAATTTAATTTTTTTTGGATTGGGTTAGGGTGAAGGATTCGGTTAAATCCAACTCAACTAGAATTAGTGATATATATATTTATATTAGATTAGATTAATTTTATTATAATTGAAAGAAATAGCTAGGGCGAAAGAAAAGATTTGTTGATACTTAGGGATGGCAACCCGACAACCCAACAACCCAACTTGTTTTCACAGCTAATACCAATGACTCTTTTTTTTTAACCTAATTGAAGTTTGCCCCAATGTTTAATCAAAGTCTTCTTTTACTTGAGTACACCAATTTTAAAACCAAACCCAAAATCTAATTGACGAGTAGAAGTTATCAAGTCAATTGCATCTAAAAATTAATTTGTACATAGTTATCGTTATGATTTTGGAATGATAACAATAAATTTAACCAAATTCAAATTGCATTTGTGATTGCAGTTGATTAGGATTGATCTATCAATAAATTTTATCACAATTACACCAATAAATTTTATTACAATTACACCAATTTTCATTATGAATGACTTAAATTGATTATTTTTCTTAAAAAACTAAGTTTGGTTTGTTTTCCTCTAAACTTTCTCTACACGTAACTCAAATGAGAAATTTTTTGTTAATGTTTTTAAGTTATGAATACGAGAAGACAAGTTCTCTATTTACAAGTGAAAAACAAACTAATCCTAATCTTAATCAATAAAAGAAAATGAAAAACTTTTTACTAATGCCAATCCTAATAGATTAAGGATTTGACTATAATATCCTATTCTTACTACATAACTTCTATAAATTGAAAATTCACGAGGTATAGAAAAAGTTCTAAAAAAGACCAAACAAACATTCCTCTTTCAAATTCAGGTTTTTCTTTGGGGAGGATTGTCAATCTGTGTGATATGGACACTTGAGAGAGCACTGAAGGGAATAGAAGAGACACTCATTCATTCTCTTTTGTTTGAAGAATATTGTCATGGTCTGATATTGACTTTGAGATGTGAAGATTTTTCTTCCTTTTTGCGCAATTTCCTTTTGATTCATTAGTTGTAAGTTGGAGATAAGTTGATCAAAGGGTTGTCTTTCATGTTTTTGTACGTTCGTGTTTGATCGGTGTTCTTTATTAAAGGTATTAAGTTGATGTCTGAGGTGAAGAAATTGGACCTTTAAAATTGAGTTTGATAATACAAGCACGGTTAGTGGAGCTATGTTCATTTTGTAAGCATATATCTTATTTGTTTGCAAGTCAAAGACATCTATAGTTTTTGTAAATGTGCCATATCCAATAAAACACTTATAAGAGAAGTTTTCTTTCATTTGTTGAGAATTTATTCTTTTTTAGATGAATCAAATTTTAAACTATTTAAAGAATGATTTGATTTTTTTTTTAATGAAAAAACTATTGAAAAAAAATATCTTAATGTTATTTACAAAGATCCTAATAATCCAAAAATCTTTTTTTAAAAAAATGTAACAATTAGATTGGAAATACTAAAAAATTAAATCTGATAAGAAAACCATCTCTAATCTGTTAGGAAAGATCTAATGCAATTGATCTTCAATATGACAGCTAAAATTCAACAACATTGTTTTTGGGATAATCACTTTTTTTCTTATTATTCCTCAGTTCTATTTAATAGTGAAGTTCAACACATCTACATGAGTTAAGAAAAAACTCTTCCTATCTGTTTAAGTGCTAGGAATCAAGCCTGGTGGATAATAACATAGACAATTACATGACGATACTTTATAGGTGGAAAACCTTCCTAAAGAAAAAAAGTAAAAACCATTGTGACCGTATTCAAAATCTCCACCAACAACAATATAATGGTCGAAAGATATAAAGATATTCTGTAAAAGTGGCATCCAATCAACGAGTGGTTGTTTCTTCATGTGTTGTTCATCTCTTGCTAATTGTTTTGGATCATCTTCTTTGCCTTCCTTCACCTGGATAATGATCCAATGTTAATGTCGATGGTGTTACGAAATCGACAACATGCAATACAAATAGAAAAAGTAAATAGTAGGAAATCGACATAAAGATTTCCAATGTGTTCGCTACTACGTCCACTAGCAAAAAAGAGAGCTTTATTATTAGAGACAAAATATGATCAAAAATACAAATCTAGAGTCACTCCTAGAATTAGATATAATTTACATAGTGCACTCCCCTAAACTTTATAGCCAAAATTGTAAATACACACGGTTAAAATGAATCACACATGTATATATATTTGTGTCTATCTCATTTTTTGCGAGTTGATTGTTGATTTGGTAACATTTAAATATAATCATTTGATCAACATACTTCTAGTCTAAATCACATTCTTACTTCTTAGAACCACTATATATATGTATATATATACTTGAATATAGAAGGAGAAGTTGGACAATTACATTGAAAGGAGGGTAAAAATTTAGGTTTGGTTTGATAATAATTTTGTTTTTAGTGTTTGATTATGTGGTTTGTTTCCTTCCAATCCTATTTACCTATGTGTTTCACCTTTCTTATAGAAATGTTGTTAATTCTTAATAAAAACATTTCAAAGTAGAAGAAAGAAAAAGCTTTTTAAAGAGTTTTTCTTTTTAATTAATTTTTAAAATTTTGTTTGATTATTTCTCACAGTTTATTAATCAAAATTTTCATCCTTTTTGTGAAAATGTTATTTAAATAATTCTTAGCCAATGTTGTTGAAAATTACTTTTTCTATGTAGACAAACAAACAAAGTATGTATAAATCATTAGGCAACGGCATGTAAGTAGTGTTTATTGGCATTATTTAAAAAGCCAAAAAGTTATTTATTAATATTAGTACCAAAACGTTTATCAAGACGCACCTAAAAGTTCGAGGATATATGAAAATAATATATATATTTTTAAAGATATATGCAGAAATTAAATATTTAATAGAAATAAGTTTAGTGCATACCTTGGGCAAATACTAATTATTTAGTCAATGGTGAGAAGCCCTCTTAAGTTGGGACAACTACTGATTCTCAAACATGGTAGTGAAGTGAGTTGATTCATTTCTTGAGGGTAGGAAATTAAATTAGGACAATCATCAATTTCCAACCGTGATAGTGAAGTGAGATGCTCAATCCCTTCAATAGATACCGAATTTGGACAATCATGTATGTCCAAACTTTGAAGAGTTGTCACATATTGCAAACCCTTTGGCAAATACTCCAAACCGGGGATGCTCCACAAAACAAGTGTACGAAGATTTCCAAGTCCTTTCAATATCACACCATCAAGAGAAGAAATATTCTTGGAACTATATCCTATGAAAAGAGACTTAATATTGGAGAATAAGTCATGTAATTGTAAAAACTCAAAATCCATGTCCCAAATTCTCAGAGAAGATAATGATGCAGTAGTTGAAGAAGAAGAATCCTGTGATCCAACAATAATGTTTGCAGTAGCCATTTTGAAGTTGCAAACTAACACCACTTATGTCCAATGATTCCAAAGGTCCATGTTGTGGAATAGAACCCAATTGTGGACAATAATTAATCGTCAATTGAGAAAGGTGATGTAAAATCGTTGCAAATGAGTTAGTTTGATCAATGAATTTCCCATTCCACCACTCTTTCAACTTAGGCAACTTAATGATGCTCAGTTTCTCAAGGGAGGGAAAGAAAGTTGTTAATGAAGAAGAAACAAAATCATTATTATCAATAAACTCAATATTGGGTAAATCTTGGAGGTGAAGATGTTTGAGAAAAGGAAATCGATCAAATCGAGGGAGATGTTGCAATTTTTTCACATTTGAAGAGCTTTATGGTGACTAAACTGCCTATAGAATCAAATGACACCCAATTACATAATTTCACTCCTCTGTATCCTTCTATGCATATTTTTTGAAGATTTGGACGTGGTTTCAAGCATTCTAAAACTTTCTCATCTTCATCATCAATTTTAGATTCCCTTCGATTCGTCTTCCAATGTAATTTCAACTTTTGAATTCCAGACTTTTCTTCAAGGTATTTAGCATTTTCTAAACCAATGAATTTGCAAAACTGCAAATGTCGAATTCTTATTAATCCTCTCAAGTTAATCAATCCATTGAGTTCACTTAACTCACCGCCTTTGTTCTCTCCCAATATAAACAAATTCATTGTTTGAAGGGTAGTCATTGAACCCATTCCTTTTGGCATATAACTCCAAACATGTTTAAATCCTTAATATCAAGATGCCTAAGATTGATCAGATTATTAATATCACTAGGCAATTCTCTTAGCGGACAACCACGAAGGATGAGTGTTTCCAGATGGTACAGTTTTGTTACTACCTTCGAAAGGAAGTCAATTAAACAATAAGAAATATTAATATATCTCAAATGTTTCATCTTACCGATATACTTGGGAACATGAGAAAGAAACTCCAAATTCAATGTTCGTAACCGCAAATGATTAGAGAGGTCGATTATATTATCAGCATAATGCAATGTTCTTAAATTCTTTGCCTCTATTAATGATTCTGTAATGACTTTCCATCTTGTCGTTGAGATGAAGGCCGAAATTGACACATGTCGAGTCCTTTTGTCAATGGACTTTGTGTCATCATTAGCAAGCACACATACGTTTTCAACAACAGAACATGCAAGATCATGCATGTAGTCATGGATCTTGAATTCCTTGATCTCTCCCCGTTTATTTTTCTTTATGTCTTGAAAAAATGATCTCCCAAGTAGTTCTTTGAAATAATCATCACCAACATCTTCAATTGCCTTATTGTTTTGTGCTTGAATGAAGCCTTGTGCCATCCATTTTTTTATCAAATCATCTTTTTGAATCTTATAATCTTTAGGGAACCAAGGACAATATGTAAAACATTGTTTCAAACTGGATGAGAGGTGGTTAAAACTGATTTTTAGTATGGATTGAATCTCATTTTCCTGTTGCATGATTGTGCCAAGTTCGTTGTCCTTGAATGACAACCAATCCATTTTTGACTTTTTAGAATACAGATAGCTCCCAATTATCCTTATTGCAAGAGGAGAACCTTTCAACTTTGTCACAATCTCCTTACCAATTACAACCAACTTTGAACTTTCAAGCATCTCTGATAAGTTGGAGAATGACATTTTTTTAAACAACTCCCAAGAGTTGTCCTTGTCTAGTGCACTTAAATGATGGAATGAAACTGTGTCAGAAGTTTGTGCAACTTGATGATTACGAGTTGTGATCAAAATCCTACTTCCCTTAGCTCCACCCATAAGAAATGCTTTTAGACTAATCCAGTTTGTTCGGTTAACATTCCACATATCATCCATGACAAGCAAGTATCTTTTTCCATCAATTTTCTCTCGAAGCATGCTTTGCAACGTATCGAGATGAAGGTTGGGATCAGGTCTATTTTTTATGAGAGATTCTATAATATTTTCAACAATCACTTTGACATCAAATTTTTCAGAAATGCACGCCCACATTGTCAATTCAAAATGATCATTTTCCTTCATATCGCAATAGATAGATTGAACAAGCGCAGTCTTTCCCAATCCTCCCATTCCAATAATGGCAACCACAACAACATTTTCCTTTGTGATGTTGGCATCCAATAGAAAATGTACAATAGCTTTCGTGTCATGATCTCGACCAATTAATCCACCTTCATGTATAAAAGAGCAAGTCTCTACTCGTCTCGTCGTTTCGTCATTTCGTATCTCCCTTGTATTCTCAGAAAGATTGAATTGAGTTTTATCCTTATCAATCGTATCTAGTTTCTCCCTGATCTTTTTGATTTTATGACCCATTTTCAAACGAAATGCAATTTGATTAGATTCTGAGAAGAAAATACGTACTTGTTTGGTACTGTTATTGGTTCTATGTTTGGTCATAACTTGTCTTTTGAAGGATTCATAAGATAACTCGTCCATCAAATCATCGATATCGTAGAAAGCATCGTTGAGCCTTGAAACCCATTCCTTCACAGCATAACTCTTGTACTGCTGCTGTTCTGCATCGAGAAGTACTGCTTGGATGGCGGAAAGAGTGTCTTTGAGTTTATCAAGTTCTTCATGGAAATCGGTCCACAACAACCCAAGCTGTTGGAGTGGGAAAGAACCCAATTTGGTTGCAATATTTGCTGCAAGGCTGAACAGAATGGATTCTGCCATAGATGAAAAGTGTGTAAGGTGTTTCTTTGTAGGTAGGATATTTGGATGAACAAAACTCAATCCTCAGATCAACCCCTCCACAGTTTTGACTTTCATCAACCATAGTAATCATTTCCCAAAATTTGAGTTATTTTTTATAAAACAGTTGATAATAAATTACGACCATATTCGTTGGTATGTGGACGTTCCTTTCCTTTTCACATGTAAGAGTCGGATGAGTGCCTCTTTTGTTTTGTTTTGTTTTGTTTGAAACAAGGTGGGGCAATTGTTATATATTATTTCAAAAATTTATGTTGTTAGTCAAAATTCCAAAGAGCAAAACTGGACCAACAACCCAATTTAAAAAGAAATTGAAATTGAAATCTCTAAAATACCATCCCATTGTCGATTCACGTACAACCCAATTTAAAAAGGAACTGAAACTGAAAATTCTAAAATACCATCCCATTGTCAATTCACGCATGAAATGTGAATTGTTATGGGATTACATATGATTATCTTCTATTTTTTGTCAATTTTAGTTAATCTTATAAAATAGTCATTTGATTACTATCTAATTACTATATAAAAACCTTTTATTTTTGTTAATTATCTTATATTCTTTTTCACATAATTTATATATTTTAATAAAAATCACAAAATAAAATATCAATCACATGGCATCAAACAAAATTACAAAGTAAACCCTAAACGGCCGTATCTAATATTTAAGAAAATATATAGCAAAATTTTTAAACCTATCATCGTTTCTCTATGCTTCTTCTCCTGCTATATTTTTATCCCTCCAATTCTACAACTTCTCGTTGAAGGTTGAAATCGTCATATGAGAAGCTCCCTTTTGAATGGCTGTAAACATATGAACTGAACTCTAATGCTCAAACACAGAATACAACAACCAGCAAATAATCGAAGCAATTGTGTACTATTCAATGTGTATTTTATCCATTATCAATCAATAATATATCCTCATATACAACAACAAGAATCAACAGTCTGCAACATAACCATTAGATGAACAATGAACCACAATTAACCCTCCATGAACAACAAATCTTCTTCAAAAACCCAAAATAAAAAGAATGAAAGCTTAGGAATGAGTACTGATCCATGGAGAGAAAGAGAGAGAGGGAAGAAAGCAAACCAATGAGTATATAAGAGGAAGAGTTGAGGAATAATTTTGGAATATGAAATAAATGAATTTTCAAAATTAATTGATGAATATATATTATTTCAAATATCTACTCATATTGTTTTGAGGTAATATGAAGTACTTATTAATAATCTTATAATAAAACTATCTCAATTATTCCATTAGGGAAACTTCTAATCCAATAAAAATGTTCACTAAATTCAAAATATATTCAAACAAAACAACATTCTTTATTTTTGGGTACTCTCTCTTTTGCCTTTCTTGTTGATCAATTCTATTAAATAATTAAATCCTCATAAGTTCAACACATCCATAATATAATTTAATTAAGAACAAACTTTTAAGTTCTACAAATTATAAACACACATGAAAATAATATATATAGATAAATGTGGAAATACCTCCTTAATTAAGAAAAAGAGTAAAAACCAAGTGACCATAATCAAAGTCTCCACCAATAACAATATGACAGTAACACATGCAAAATCACACAAACATAAGTATTTGAACAATTTGACAAAAATAATAGTAGAAAAAAAACTATAAAGATACTTTATCTTTAAAACACAATTAATAAAATACAGATACTTTGAAAAAGTGACACCCATGTCACAATGAGTTGTTCTTTCATTGTTGTTCATCTCTTCCAAATTGCTTCTGTTCATCTTCTTTCTTTTCCTTCCTTCACCTGAATAATAATTCTTAATCAAAATTTCTTCAAATTAGAAGAAAGAAGCTTTTTAAAGGGTTTTACTTTCTTAGTTTTTAAATTTTTGTTTGATTTCTCACAGTTTATTAATCAAAATTATCATCCAGCTTTTTCTGAGAATATTATTTAAATAATTCTTAGCCAATGTTGTTGAAAATTATGTAGACAACAAAGTATATATATATATATATATATATATATATATATGTACCAAAACGAACCTAAAAGTTCAAGGATACATTAAAATAATATGTTTTTTTCCAAAAATATGCAAAAATTATAATTATTAATAGAAAATAAATGTAGTGCATACATTGGACAAGTACTTATTTTGTAGTCACATGGTGAAACCAGCTTATTAAATCGAAAGAACCAATGACTCTCAAACGTGATAGTGAAGTGTGTTGAACAATTTCTTGACAACCATATAGCAAACTCCTTAATTTAGGACACTCCTTGACAACCAGCTAATTTCTTGACTCTCAAATTAGGACACTCCTTAATTTTCAACAATGATAGTGAAGTGAGATGCTCGATCCCTTCAATCGATATCAAATTTTGACAACCATATATTTCCAAATTTTGAAGAGTTGTCACATATTGCAAACTCTTTGGCAAATACATCAAATCAAGGATGCTCCACAAAAGAAGTGTGCGAAGACTTCCAAGTCCTTTCCATATCACACCATCAAGAGAAGAAAACATTTTTATATTCTTGCAATTGAATATGAAAAGAAACTTAAGATGTGTCATATTGGAGAATAAGTCGTGTAATTGTAAAAACTCAAAATTCATATCCCGAATTGTTAGAGAAGATAATGATATAGACGTAGTTGAAGAAGAATCCTGTGATCCAACAATAATGTTTGTAGTAGCCATTTTGATGACCAACTCAAAAAGTTGCAAACTAACACCACTTATTTGCAATGATTGCAAAGGTCCATGTTGTGGAATAGAACCCAACTGTGGACAATCATAAATACTCAATCCAGAAAGGTGATGTAAAATGGTTGGAAATGAGGTAGTTTGATCAATGAATTCCCCCTTCTACCATTCTTTCAACTTTGGCAACTTAATGATGCTCGTTTTCTCAAGGTAGGGAAAGAAAGTTGTTAATGAAGAAGAATTAACAGAATTGTTATTATCAATAAACTCAATATTGGGTAAATCTTGGAGATGAAGATGTTTGAGAAAAGGAAATCGATCAAATGGAGGGAGATGTTCCAAATTTTCACATTTACAGAGCTTTATGGTGACCAAACTACCTACAAAACCAAATGACAATCAATTACAAAACTTCACTCCTCTGTATCCTTCTATGCTTATTCTCTGAAGATTAGGATGTGGTTTCAAGCACTCTAAAACTTTCTCATCTTCATCATCAATTTTAGATTCCCTTTTATACGAGGGCACCCAATGTAATTTCAACTTTTGAATTCCAGACTTTTCTTCAAGGTATTTAGCATTTTCTAAACCAATGGGTTTGCAGAACTGCAATTGTCAAATACTTAATGATCCTCTCAAGTTAATCAATCCATTAAGTTCACTTAACTCAATACCTTTATTCTCTAATATAAACAAATTCATTGTTTGAAGGGTAGTCATTGAACCCATTCCTTTTGGCATATAACTCCAGAAATGCTTAAAATCCTTAATATCAAGATATCTAAGATTGATCAAATTGTTAATATCACTTGGCAGTTCTCTTAGCTTAGGACATCCACGGATTATGAGTGTTTCCAAATGATATAGTTTTGTAACTACCTCGGTAAGGAAATTAGTACAAACCATAGAGATATAAATATATCTCAAATGTTTCATCTCACCGATACACTTGGGAATATCCAATAAATGATTATTCAATTTCAATATTCGTAACTGCAAATGATTAGAGAAGTCGATTTGATGACGTTGAGCATAATTCAATGTTCTCAAATTCTTTGCCTCTGTTAATGATTCTGTAATTAGTTTCCATCTTGTCTCTGAGATGAAGGTAGAAATAATTGACACATGTCAAGTTCTTTGGTCAATGATCTTATTGTCATCATTAGCAAGCACACAATCATTTTCTACAATGGAACATGCAAGATCGTGTATGATGTCGTGCATCTTGAGCTTCTTGATCTCTCCCCATTTGTATTTTCTTATGTCTTGAAAAAATGATCTCACCAGTAGTTCTTTGACATAATCATCACCAACATCTTCCATTGCTTTCTTATTTTCTGGCTGAATGAAGCCTTGTGCCATCCATTCTTTTATCAAATCGTCTTTTTGAATCTCATAATCTTTAGGAAACAAAGCACAATATGTGAAACACTTCTTTCAAGCTGGATGAGAGGTGGCAAAAACTGATCTTTAGTATTATCGATTGTATCTCATTTTCTTGTTGCATTATTGTGCTCTAGTTCGTTGTCCTTGAATGACAACCAATCTTTTTCTGACTTTTTAGAATAGAGATAGCTTCCAATTACTCTTGTTGCAAGAGGAGAACCTTTCAACTTTGGTACAATCTCCTTACCAATTACGACCAACTTTAAATTCTTAAGCATCTCTGATTCGTTTGAAAATACCATTTTTCTAAACAATTCCCAAGATTTCTCCTCGTTAAGTTCTTTTAAATGATGGAACAAAATTGTTTTAGAAGTTTTTGCAACTTGATGATTACGGGTTGTGATCAAAATTCTACTTCCCTTAGCTCCACCCATAAGAAACGTTTTTAGACTAATCCATTTCCCCTGGTTCACATTCCACGCATCATCCATGACAAGATTTGATTAGATTAGATTTTGAGAAGAAAATACGTACTTATTTGGTAGTGTTATTGGTTCTATGTTTGGTCATAAGTTGTGTTTTGAAGGATTCATAGGAGAACTCGTCCATTATCAAATCATAGAAAGCATCTTTGAGCCTTGAAACCCATTCCTTCAGTACAGCATTAATCTTGTCCTGCTTCTGTTCTGCGTCATGAAGTACTGCTTTGGCAGAAAGAGTGTGTTTCATTGACCTTTAGGTAACCATATTAATCATTCCCCCAAATTTGGGCTTCTCTAGAAACGTGGGCCAATAATTTTGCATATTCATTGATTATATTATTTTAGATCAGTTTTAGAAAATATTTGTAAAAATACTTGAAAAGTGTTGAGTACAACAATTAGGAGATTCAAAGCATCCACGTTTTAGAATTAGAAGTCATTTCAATTATATAAAAGTTAATGCTCATTTTGGCTTAATTTAGTCGGTTAGTGAGTCTAAATACTCTTTTACTATTATTATTATGATTATATATAGGGACAAAAGAAAGACTATCTAAGTGAAAGAAATTGGTTATTATGTGTGTGTGTTTTTTTTTTTTTAGATTTTAAAAACAAATATAACAAAGCAACAAAATGTTTACACTTTATAACAATTTCACGATGAAGAAAAAAACTTATATGTTCATAATGAAAAATATCAAAAATGTCCGATCAACACGATTAATTGCCTCGCGTATAATATATTTGTACACGATTTTGTATCTCATATCGGTTAGATTTGGCTACAAGATTCTTGGTACACGAACAATAGTTTAAATTTGACTACCTAATCTTTAGCAATATCCAACTATTTTTGTTTAGATCATGTACCAATTTATATTTGCCACACAATCTTGAACCAAATAACCGTTTGAAAAAAAAAATACAAGATTTATGATTAATTGAAAACTAAATTTATGATTTAAAATAATATATAAAAGAAAAAAATTGTCGAACAAGAGAAGAAAGATATAGAAAGGAAAAGAAAAATTGGGAAGAAAAAAGATGGAAGGGAAAGGCAAACATGAAATATTTAAAAAAAAATGGCTAGCTTCAGGGTTTTTTTTGTTTGGGTAATTGTAATTGACAATTATTTTAACGATAATAATTAAAGATATAGCAACATTTAAAAAAAATTGCAAATATAGCAAAACTATCGTTGATAGACTCGTATGGATTTATCAATGATAGATCAATATTTGCAATATGTCTATCAATGATAGAAGTCTATCATTGATAGAATTTGACAAATTTTGCTATATTTGTAAATTTTTTAAAATATTACTATATACTTAATTATTTTGAATATAATTACTAAATTTGCAACTATTTTTTTTTTAATTTTATTATATACGTCGTAAATATTTTGATGTTTTGTTATATTTATGAAAATTAACTTTATTTTTAATACAATTAATTGTTATGTCACACCTTAGAAATAACAGACAATGTTAAAGAATAAAGAAGTCCGTCATAAAATATAAATTTATTAATAGACTTGATTAAAAGGAAAGGTATATATATATATATATATATTGAAGTTGTTGATACCAATTAAGACGAAACGGTTCGTTTGTTTAAGTGGTAGGAATTAATTAAGAACACATAGCAAATAATAAAAATGAACACAAGACGATGACAATTTAAACATGAAAAACCCTTCTTAAACAAAAGTAAAGAACACGTGATCGTATTCAAAATTACCATCAACATAAATATCTACATGAACAATTTAACATAATAAAAAGTAGAAATTTTGTAAAAGTGGCACCGAACCAATGCATTGTTTCTTTATGTTTATCTCTGACAAATGGTTTTGGATCTTCTTTCCTTCCAATCAAATATGATTCCTCGTCAACTTCGTACAAGTTATGAAATTGACGATCAAATATGAGTAGAAAATGTAAATAGTAGAAAATCAACACAATGTGTTAGCTATTATACGTTCACCAAAACAAAGAGGGAGAACACTTCATTATCATAGAGAAAATGTAAAAAATACAAATCTCCATGTTCTAGTAGCGTTAGAGAGTTTATATAATGTATTTCTCTGAACTCGAAGATCAAAATTGTAAATAACATTAATAAAATTCAACAACATTCCAATAACAAATTCATGATAAACGATAGTTTTGAAAAGTTCTAGTAAACGATCATGTAGATCATGATACATGATCACATAGTTCATGATAAACGATGGTTTTGAAAAGTCTCTGTGGTAAATGATCATGTAACTCATCTCTATTCACGACACATTGAAAAAAATAATACAAGATTGATGATTGATTGAAAATAAAGATAATAACAACAGAAGTATAATGAAAATGAATAATAATAATTGTAGAACAATGATCATGATGTCAAAAAAATATAAAAGAAAAATTGCAAAAGAAAGAGAACACCGTCGATAATCGCCGCCTATAAAGAAGATAGAAAAGAAGAAAGAAATCAAAACTGGACGAAATTCAAAAGTGACAAAGACAAACCTAAAATATTTAAGGGAAATTGTATTGGATGGCACAATACAATTATGTATTAGCAATATTAGCACCAACTTTTCCAATTTTGTAAATATAGCAAATTTTTAATTTCTTTTATATTTTCTATTTTAATTTTTTTCATTATTCCAAAAATACCCTTCTCTACCTTCCACTATTTTCTCAACCTCTTCCGTAACTTCTTACTTTTTGTTTTCATTCTCTTTTTCATTTGCGTTTTCATTCTCTTTTTCATTCTATTTTCCTCTTCTGTTTCGTTTCCTTTTTGTTCTATTTCTATAGATCTTCCTCTTCGTCGTTTTCTCCAATCTCCCCTGTTACGTCTTCGTCGTCCTCTTCTCCTCAGATCTTCTTCTCCACTGTTCTTGTGCAGGTATGTATTTCTTCCTATATTCTTCTTTAAACCCTTATTTTCTTTCTTTTTGAATTGATCATCATCTTTTCTTTATGTGTATGTGAATTGATCATCATTTATCATAAATTAGGGCTACAATTTGTTCTTCCCCATCTCTTTTATTTGTTTTTTTATTTGTTCCTCATCTCTTTTACCAAATGGGCATTGCATTGCAGAGTTTGGTTTTGTTTTGTTTTTAATTTGTATCAGTTTTTACGTCAGTGATTTGATATACTTATATTATATGTATCAATTGGCTAATATACTTACTACGTGTTTTTTATTCTCTCAAAATGAATGCAATTCATTGAAGTTGATATACTTATATTATAAGTATTCCGAAAGGTGTTTTAGATGTATTTCCATTGGTACAATATTGCGTTTGTGTAGAACATCTTTTGAAGAGTGTCAAGTTGTCATTTAAA
>JBBPDI010000009.1:1164965-1177892 GCA_037974545.1 Cucumis variabilis | reverse complement strand
CCTAGAAGGAAAATGAATAATGTATTGAATTGAACAACATACTGGACTGTACAAAACATCGATTTTCCTTCTACTACATTCACACAATGGCTTGGTATGAGTCTAAGACTGCTAACAACAAAAAAGAAAATAGAGAGGATATGAAACTGACCGGCGGGAAGGCAAGGCAGAGGCACGGCGGTAAACGGCGTAGGGCAGACTAAAGGTGTTGCTTAGCGGAAGAAATTGGGAGAAGAAGATTTTAGAGTTCGTTTTGTTGTTTTACGTTTTTTCATGTTTTTTGTTTCTTAATATATATTTAATTTCGTGCAGAAAAGTTTAATTTTTTTCGATAAAACAAAAAAAATATTTGAAATATAAATATTTCGGTGTTTGTTATATTTTTTAAAAAACCTTATTTTTAAATATAATAAAATAAACTAAAATATTTATTTAGTAAAATTTTGAATTTTATCAATGATAAAAATTATATACTTCTATTAATGTATGTCAATGTCAATGATAGAAGTATATCAGTCTAATTGATAAAATATGAAATTTTGCGATATTTGGTAAATATTTTGCCATTTTTAGAATTTTTCTTTAATTTATTTTTTTAAGAATATTAAATTTTAATCTTAAAACTTATTTAAAAATATTACAAAATATCACGTATAGTAGTCTATGGAGATTAATTGTAGATAGACATCGACAATTTACTATATTTCGTAAATACTTCGTTTCATTTTGTGATATTTAAAAATAATCATTTTAATATTTCATTTGAAAAATAACAAAAAGATTTTGTTCTTCTTTTAAATAGCAAAACTAATAACGGTGTAACAAATTGATTTTTGGTTTTTAGTTTTTGAAAATTAAGCCTACAGACCCTTACTTCACTTCTAAATTTTCCACCTTATCTTTGTTTATATGCTTAATTTTTAAAAACTAAAAACCTGAAACCAAGGTCCCCTTTTAAAACCATTAGGCTTTTGTTTTTGGTTTCGATTTTTGAAATTTAAGTTTATATCTTCTCAATTTCTTACAAGAGATTGCATTTTTCTCAAGTAAAAAAAGTTGAATTCTAAGCCAAATTCCAAAAACGAGTACAGAGGTTTAAAAAACTTTTTTTTTTCTTTTAGTTTTCAAAATTTAATTTAGTTTTTTTAAACATTGATAAAAAATATATTACAAACTACAAAGTAAGAAACTTAGAGGTTAAATGGGTGTTTATATGTTTAATTTTTTAAAAAACTAAAAATAAAAAATTGAGTCGTTACCAAACAAGATTCAAATAATTATCAAACGAAACACAAATAATTAGAAAGAAGTCTGTAGTTTTTAGTTATTAATTAGTATTTAAAAATTAGGCTCATTCAATCACAATAATTCTACCAATAAGTTTATTTGTTTTGTTATTATCCACTTTACACTAATTTTTTTAAAAAAACAAATCCAAGTTTGGAAAAGAAAAGAAAATAGTTTTCAATTTTTTAATTTGACTAATCAATCATTTTAAATGGTAAAGCTATTAAAAATATTTACAAATATATATAACAAAATATCACAATCTATCTACGATAAACGATAAAAGATTGCAACAAATTACTATCTGTTTTTTACAATACCAATAGGAGCAGTATTATTATGATTGGATGTGTATATGGAGAATGGAAAAATAAGATAAGTAAATGAAGAATAGAAAAAAAAAATTAAGGGAACAAAGGATCTTCTAGAAGGAAGTATTCATCTTTCTAGTATTGAGAAAAGGTCGTGGCCCACTTTGCGGTGCCATAAGACAGGGATATTGATAATGATCAGTGGCGTTTAATAAATATATAAAGACTTCTCGCAATATTCTAATTTTCAGTGGAATAAGACGAGAGGCAATATGGGCAATATTCTTTGCGCTTCACTTTAATGATTGCACTGCAGAGTGGAGTCTAAAATTGCTTTATAAAGGATCATGACTCTTTTGCTTCCCCACATATTTCATTGCGTCTTCAGATGGGAAAATTAAGGTAAAAGAATATTGACTTGAGAAAGATTCAACTTTTCAATGGACACCAAATACACCATATTAAGCTATGAAGGACCAAAGAATATTTCGAAAAAGGAGCAAAGAATATTGCGAAAAGGAAGAAAGAGATCAATGAAGAAGTCAATGCCCACTATGCGGGGAAGGAGACAAGACTCCTCCGCTCCCTCCTTTACCTTCTACGTTCGGACGGTAGGCTTTCCATATAATTTTGAGGTTATAGTATCAGAATATCTAAAGAAAGAAAGTCATAAGAGGCTCAAAGAATTTGAGAAAGCAGTTCAAGGAAGAAAAAGAAGACCGTCCTTTGGACGGGATTCACTCTACTATAGAAGAGAGCCAGACTCCGGGGAAGTTTCAGAAAGTTCAGTCAGGTTCGCCTACCTCCTTCTCCTTAATCTACTTTGGCAAAAAGAAAGGTCAAGATGACATTCTTTATTTTCTGATTTATGGGACTAAAGAAACCTATCCAGATCCACTAAGAATCAAGAAAGTGCAACTTCTTCTTATGCTACCGATCTTTCCTTTAAGTAGGTTCACAAGTTTGAACCGCCTCCTCTCCTTTCAGTCGAGCCTCCATTTGTAAATATGAGAAAAACTATGATTTTGCTTAAAAAAGATAGGAAATTGCAATGAAAGAATCAAGCCTATAAAAGAAATAAACATAGTTTGATTATAGTTTTAGTTTGTGGTCTGGATAAAGATAGGGATATTCTGGATTCCGCGTAGAATAAATACAGGATCAAGTGCTTTAACCGCTACACTATGATTCCGCTACTCCGAAAGAAAGGTGAAAAGAAGATTTTCTAGACTATTAAGGAGCGCAAGTCATTCACTCTATTTTAAAGAAGTCAATGAACAAGGCTCAAAGAAAAGTTAATATGTTCTTATCAATGAGACAGATAAATACAGGTGCAAAGAATATTGTGGCTTTAACTGCTACGCTACGCTTTCGCTACTCCGAAAGAAAGGATAGAATTACTAGAAAGTAGCTGACGGTTGTGTCCGCTACGCTCTGCTCCTAGAAAAGACAGGTCCGAAGGCTAGGCGCAAAGTTCTAATGGATAGTCCTCCAGACTCTGGACGGGGAATTTGATGACCCATAAGAGGTTTAGAATCTACTTAAGGAAGGATATAATATAAGGGAGTGTTTTAGAATATACAAGGGAGCGGAAAAGAAAACCTATCCTTCAGACGGATTGGACCGAATCGATCGAGTTAGGTAGTTAGAAAGTGAATAGGAAGAAGCTCGGCCAACGCAAGAAGAAAGATTGAAGAGGGCTAGAACTAAGAAGGAAGTCTCTCTTTCGGGGGAGGAATAGAGGATAGGTTATCGGGATAGGTTAGTTGTCCGAGTAGCTTTTCCAATTTTGAGTGGCACAAAGGTAACAAGGAAAGCTATAAAAAAAGGTCTTTTAGATAAGAATCCAAGATAAGAATGCCTTGGCTCGACTGAAAGGAGAGGAGATCATCCCACTGAGTTGGGAGAGGTGCTAAGCTAGACAAGATCTTCAACTCATTTCGACAGTTCTCTTTATCTTTACTTTTCTTTCCCCTATGACAGTTCTTCATTGATCTCTTTCTTTCTCTTTCAGTCTTCTTTCTTTACCCTGTGACGTGGATGGATCCTCAGCGGATCTACCCGAGCGCTTCCTTTGAGATCCGATATCAGAATGTCAACCTCAGCCACTTCCGCCTCTTGATTAAAGGACGAGTTTGTCTTCCTTATCGCCGTCATCTCTTCCTTCTCCTTCGTAAACTCAGTCTCGTCAATATTCTTTGAACCTCTGACCTCCGATCCTGCAAATCTGCCTTCTTCCTTTGAAAGTGATCCTGATTATCATTCCTGGCTAGTCCTACTCACAGAAAGAAATAGTACTAATGGAGATGGAAGAAGTGCTAAGCCACTAACTCAGACCAAACTGAGACTGCCAAAACTGAGACTTCTGTCGATCCCCTAGGTAAAGCAGCTCTCTTCAGAACTTCAAGAACTGCTTTTGCTTAAAAAAGAGAGAATGAAAGAGATCTAGCTAGAGTAAGGGTTCCTGGTTCAAGGAACCCAACTCAAGAAGATGAATGAAACTCAGGCCGGTGTAGCAGATTTCTTTGAACTTATTCTTTCTCCTTCTCATGCTAACCCTTATTCATAAAGATATTTTCTTTTTCGTCCTTCGAACACACAGGCACAAAGAATATTGTGAGGACTTCAGACCTGTGACCCCTTTGGACCTGTCTTATGGCGCCTCACATATTGAATTCCGCCTCTGGACCACTCTTTCATGATTTTGGAGGGGTCTCACGGACTCAAAGGCAACTGAGAATTCCTTCTTATGCTGCGAACTTGCTTTAGAAAGAGAGAATTATCAGTCTAATTCAATAGCAAAATATCGAATACGTGCTTAGAAGGAAGCCGCTAGGTAGGGTAGGCCCTCTAGATCTGAGAGGTGAAAGGCTCGACGAGAGGTTATCATATCTCTTCCACATACTAAGAAATAGAGGAGAAAGATGAGATGTTTAGGAGAGGCATCCGTAGCTCTTGAACAAAGTCTTTCCTTAAGGAAGCTATCTTCTTGGGACTAGCCCGCAAAAATAGGATCCGAAAAAACTAAGAAATTTCAGTCGAAAGCATAATTCAAGGTCAAATTCAGCACTCAGAAAAAAGTCTCCCGAAGGAAAGAGGATTAGACTCGTACTACAAGGACAAAGTCGACAAGAGAAGAGGCAAGCATGGGCATAAAGTCAGAGGACTCACAATCTTTTCTCTTTTTGGGGTCTGATTGTTGGGCCCACGTAGCGATTTGGGCGCAGAGTTTTGCTGCATAAGATCCACCTGTAGTTGGGGAATTTTCTTATCTTTCTTTTTAGAAAGTGAAATTAGTTTTGAGATCGAATCTCACAGAAAGCGCTCGGGTAGATCCGTTTTACCTAGGGATCGGATCCATCCATGAGCCTAGATAGGGTAAAGAAAGCAGAAAAAGCTGAAAGAGAAGAAACTAAAATAAAATAAGATCATGTAAGGCACAAAGAATATTACGAGCTCCTTTCCAGTAGAGCTGATCCTCATAAGTTGATACTAATTAGAGGTCTCATAGACCACTACGCGGGCAAGAAGTTGCTTCCAACTTGAGAAGTTAGGCTCAACCCACCCCACTACGCGGTTACGAACTTGAGGAGTTAGGCCCGTTCAACAAGTGAAGATTGAGATCTTTCAGAATTAGATGAGCCCACAAGGATAGATTTACCCTGATTTAACTACTAAGGCTAAGCTGGAAAGGATAGGATTTCTGTAAGCGATCCAAAGAAGTCAGCTTATAAGAAAGAAAGCTGTCGATGCCAATTAGTCCTTTTCTTAGGATGCAGCTTGACCGCGGAGTGGGCTGTGAGACCTCTAATCAGTATCAACTTACGAGAATCAGATCTAAAGGAGCGCAAGAAAGACCTTCTAATAAGAACGAGATGCGCGATATTGCAAAATAAATAAGGTTGAATTCATTAAGAAGGGATATTATAAAGAATTATCGAAAGAATATTGACTTGCTCTTTGCACTTTCATCAGATTGCATAGGAAGTTCAGCCCTCGTTGAAGACTCCTAGAGATTAGGATAAGTGAATGAAGAAGAAGAGAGAAAGCCGAGGAGTCGATCAGTCTTGAGTTAGTAAGGAATTCTGTGAATTGAGAAAAGAGGTAGGACTAGCTGCAATCGATATAGAGTATCGCAGCTCGACCGATCTTGGGAGGTGAGATCTTGAATGACTGAATTTTTCCTGTAAAGTTTATCCTTTCCCAAAGTAGCTCATCCCCACGTAGCGGTTGAAGAATAAAGCTCCAAATGAGGCGCAAAGCAAGCCCTTCTAATGGATAGTCCTTCAGACTGGATCTTGTAGGTCTACCTTTCAATAGAAAAAGAAATCCATATCGATTTCTCTGTTATTAGGTTCCTCGTGCATTCAGATGCATCCGACAAGGAAGGTTAAGTTAATTGGCTTGGCAGAGCAGGCCCCTGTCTAGTATCTTTCTTTTCCCTCTCCTCTTTCCCAGTCTCGCCTATCTCACCCCCTTTTTTTCTTGATCTTCTTACGTAGAATGATCTTTTGTGGCAAACCGAGACACTAGACCGCCCGTGCCTACTCAAACTTCTTAGAAGCTAGCAATACATACCTCTGATCCTATTATTTTTGATCTACAGAACAATTCTCTCTTCCATCAGCACTGATCTTTGAGAAGATCTATCCAGTTGTTCTGCACCCTATGGGGTTAGCTTTAAAATATTATATTAAGCCTTATTCTAGTGGACTAGCTCCTTCTATGAAAACCTACCTTTCTCATCGGTCTTTTTCTTCCACTCGATCGGTCGAACCCTTTAGTCTAACTATTTATATTCCCTCTTCGTGCCTCTTACCTCGATGTTCTACTTATCTGACTTCCGATGAAACTTGTTCTTGACAACCAAAAGACACTAATGCTTGTTCTTTGACCTAGGCTTTTTTCTTATTAGAGGAGAAGGACTTTTCCTATGGCTCCTACAAAGTCTTATTCAGTATTTATTAGGTTACGCCCCACTCTCGTAGAAGGCGTAGTAGGCTCAATGCAATATGAGTTGTCGTAGGTAAAACTATTACAAAGAAGACAAGAAAAGAAGAAAGACAACTCCAAAGCAAAGGAGTAAGCGAAGCTAAGCTACGAGAGTGAGATCTTTTAACGAGGATGTATTTTCTATCAATATCTTAGAATATAGAAAGTTGCGATTTACTGCAGAGTGGGTAATCGATCTTCTTCAAAACTCAAAGAAAAAGAACGCGGCAAAGCCGAACTTGATAAAAGTATGAAATATCAGTTAAGAAATTAAGCACTGACATTAAGTAAGATCAACCACTATTTATCGCACTGAAAGGCTTAAAGAATTTGTCAATGAATAAAGGCTTTCATCTTTCTAATCTCTTTTTCTTACTTGAGCAGTTTCGCACCTCCAACTTCTTATTGCATTATCAGGAGTCTAATCTTTGGTTTCCTTAGACTGACGGTTCTTTCACATTCCCTTTATTTGCCCTAGGGGCTTCTAGAAGGATTCTTTCGACAGGCTTTGCCATAGGTAGGCTTTGACTCTTCCTTATCCTTAATGGGCGTAGGCTTTTTTCTTTAGCCAACGAATCGAGCTTTTCGATCTTGAATAAGCGACTTTTCCTGCAACTTCAACCTCAGAAAAGAAAGTGGATGGTGGTCGATTCCATGATAAGAAGAAAAGCTAAAAAAATTTCACAAGAGAAATTTATAAATATGGAAACTCCTGTTAAAAGAACTTCTCTCTCAGCCACTTGCTCAACAGAAGCTGAGAATGAAGAGTTTTATCTCACAGCAACCTCTCAGCTCCTATGGAGCCTCCTACCCTTAGAATGATGAGCCGAATTATAATCTTCTTCATCCTGCCAATCCAGGGTTTTAGGAGTCATGGTCTTTTTGAATGGTAGCAGAGGCTTGGGACAGAGCCCATGGAGCGGTCAGCTGCAAGAAAAGCACGAACTTCTCCCACTGAAACTGAAAGAAGAACTGCTACCCAACCCAAGAAAAGAGGATCAATCCTTGCCTTGGAAAGAGAGAAAGTTGAAAGGAGATCACGCGGTGGAATCCTTTAAGAGAAAAGCTTCCTTCTTGGATAAGGGCTCATAAGCAATTGAGAGCCTTTCTCCTCTTTCTTTCAGTCTACCCCAATATACCTAGAAGCCGAGCCTTTGTCCATTATGGTGGAGCACCTTATTTCCTATTGAATGACGAACTTGTCCAAGAGCCGCACCATTTAGTATGTCAACTTACACTCCTTAAGAGTCGCGCCTACGCCTACTTAAACTCATATGAATTCAGCCTACTCGCATATTTCATTGCGCCTGAGGATCAAAGAATTTGAGAAGGACCTTTGTTTTATAATGATTTACAGACTATTATAAACATTAATCTGGGAGCGCAAATTAGACTACGGAGTAGGAAGGAGTGTAGAGTGCAAATCGACGTAGGAGTCCTTCGACGGAGAGATCAAATCCCCAAAATTCATGGGGTAGGGGAAACTAAACATCTTATTAAAGAACAAGAGCGAGGACAGATCTTAAGGGGGAACTGACTTCCCCTGCCATTTCATCAACTAGAACGGGGCCTTGTGCCGAGGTGCACATATTCAAAACATAGGGAATGAGTACGTCTTTTGGACTCTCCTTCCTAAGCTAATTGGGAGGATAATGAATTTTTAGGGGTTTTCTTATCTCTCTCTTTGATAATGTACGTCGAAAGTGAGAAGAACAGGCTCTTTCTTTCAGTAGTGATCTTTGGATGATTTCCCTACGAGATCCAATGCTGGTGTTGAGGAGTTTTGTTTGGGACGTTCTTTCTTCTGCCTCTAACTTCTACCTTGTCTAGCTATTTCATCCATTTTTTACTTGTGACATATTTCTCAAATAGCTTCTTTCAAAGAGTTGTGACAACGACTACATGTTCAACCAAAATAGAGCCACTCTGGTCTTTAAAGACTTGAGCTACTTCATTCCCTCTAACGAACTGTCGATGTAGAGTAAGGTCTTTCTTAGTTCTCCAACTTTTTGCACGTAGATGTGAGGTCCAGATGTTCCATAAATTAATGATGAGAGGATGAATGAGATTTGAGGAGGATGCTCACGTAGCGATGCACAGAATATTGCGGAGTTGCCCCACTACACGATGTCATAAGACAGGGATATTGATTTGCATCCTAGGCTTGATGAATGAAAGCTATATTGCAGCCGCTTAAAAAAGCGCAAAGAATATTGCGAGAATGAATCCCTAGTTTTTTTTGCTAGTAGTTGCATCTAAGTAGTAGTTGCCCATCCAATTCCTATGGCTAAGGAGTCAAGTCATTCTTAGCTAAAATCTCTGCCCGCTAAATAAAGCGGAAATCTTCTTTGAACCTCCGCTCTGCATAGCAGTACACTGAGGGAGTAGCTGTGGAGTTATTAAAGGTATATGTTGGGCAATACCACTAGGGAAGCTGATCAAGCATATCTTTTTGACGATCGATAAAGAGGGGGTTGCTAATGATTCAATATACGAAAAAGGGCCAAGAGGTATCCTTCCACCCTTCCTCCCTCACAGGACGAGCGAAACCTTGCCGATTGACTTTGTATTCTCGACAAAGCCTATATATATACCCACATAAAGTGGGGAGACCCCTTAAAGCAAGAAGCTCGAATGGCTAGGTTAATAGCAGGGTTAAAGAAAAGGCTCATATTCAAAGTTGCAATATTCTTTGCGCCTAACAATATCCCTGTCTTATGGCAGCTGGTCCGAAGGACTGACCGCAGAGGTTTAAGCAGCTTCATTCTTTCTTGATTTATGAACCGAATGAAAAAATCATCGACTGAAAAAGAGTGTGACTCTTGGGTCTGGATAGGCAAGACCTCTTCTTGGTTCAGGTGAGCCACCCGTGTGGTACGAAGTGGGTTTAGTACGACCTGCCAAAACGGGTCCTCAGACTGACGATAAAGATGCGTGTCGCACTCACGAGGGACTGCCAGTGATATACTGAAGGAGGTTGGGGATGACGTCAAGTCCACATGGCTCTTATGGGCTGGGCCACACGTGCTACAATGGCAATTACAATGGGAAGCAAGGCTGTAAGGCAGAGCGAATCCAGAAAGATTGCCTCATTTCAGATTGTTCTCTACAACTTGGGAACATGAAGTTGGAATCACTAGTAATCGCGGATCAACATGCCGTGGTGAATATGTACCCGGGCCCTATACATACGGCTCGTCACACCCTGGGAATGGGTTTCGCCCAAAGCATAGGAACAATGATCACCCATGACTTACATGTAACACATGTGACACAAAGGCTTTTGGTGGTCTTATTGGACCATACCACGGTGGGGTCTTTGATTGGGGTGAAGTCGTAACAAGGTAGTTGTAGGGGAACCTGTGGCTGGATTGAATCCATGAGAAAAAATCTGAAAGAGAAAAGATATACAAAAAGATAAAAAAGAACAAAGAAAGATAGAATCAAAGAGAGAGAATCGAAGATCAAAGAAAGAGAACAAAGAAAGAGAACAAAGAAAGATATACAGAAAGATGAAAGGAAGAACTTGGGTTTTTTTTTTTTGGGAAATGAAACAAAGACATAAAGTAGACACCTAGGGAGGTTATCCAGGACGTTATCCGAAAATAGAAAGTAGACATCAACTAGGGGATGGTACGCTCAAATCTAATTAGGTGGTTATATTATTGTAAAAGATATTTAAATAACAAAGTATAGGATATGCTTGCTTCATTTTTCCACTTACAAAAGGCCTATAATTAATTCATTTTCTCAATCTTTTTTTGGCTAGGAGTGTCCTTGAGATTTTAACCAAAAAAATTGACTTCTTATCACATGTAGATGTAGCTAGCGCAATTGCACGTGTAAGTGATAGTACAGTAAAACGGTCTTTAGAGATTGAGTATCTTCCTTAAAGATCAAACTCAAATATTCCATCTAGCTATTTTAGAATTGTGTCAATTTTAGAGAAGAAAACTAAATGAATGATTTAATTTTTAATTAAATAGAAAACTATGAAAATAAAGATTGAACTTTGGAAGAAAAGGCATTATCATAGCGTGTTGATTTCGTTATTAAATTTCATTAAGTCATGTAAAGGTAGAATGAAATCTTATGTTGCTGAGAACGTTTAAGTCTAGAAACTAAATTTCGATTTATTATCTTTCAATAATAACTTCTTTTCTCATGCAAACTTTATTGATCATATATGATCTATCTCTTAAAACCAAAATAAAAGCATGATATTAAGTCATAAATAATCTCTTTATTATCTTAACTATTTTCATGAGAGATTAGCAATTATTCAATGTAATAAGTCCGGTTAAATGTACTATCTTCAAGTTGAACATTCAAAACCTAACATGTATATTATTGATGGTCAGCCGATATAAATGTAAGCACAATAATGTTGAAAAAACATTCAATTTCACATATCTATAAAAGTACAATGCATCAACCAAAATCCATGAAGAAGTTCATCAATACCCTAAAGCAAACGAATCTAGCCGCTTATAGTTGTAAAAAACACATTCTCATACAATTTATCAAACATAAACAATATAATAAAGAAAGTGAAAAGAACAGGGAAAAGAACTACCTTGAAGTGATTCTCTCTAGTTGAAGACCTTCAATCACACCTTCACTTTGTACCTTGGAATCTTGACAGTATTATGAAATCAACAATTAAATAATACAAAAACGTATAGAGATCGACATAGAGATATATGTGACAGTAAGACCCCCGTACTAGCTAGATTATTCGTAGCATGTACGACATACCGAATTCAAGACATTCCAACAAACAACTACCAAACAAATTTTCTCACTTTTTAACCTTTTATGGTAGTAGAAATCACTCTAAGGCTCCAAAATTTTATGTCTACGGCAGTTAGTCTTCCAAAAACATTAATTTTTTTAATAAAAAAATTAGCTAGGAAAGTTGGCACCATAGTGGCACAAGACAGTGTCACTGTGCCATGGCATAGCATGCGCGCACAAGAATGCTTCGATGCCACGGTACCACGGATCGTGTTGCAATGCTCTCCCTACCTTTGCTCTCTATGTACGATATCATGTCCCCCTCCAAATTTAGCCATTTTTTCTCTTTTTCATCTCCAATCATGGAGATATGACCCGATTTGACTCTTTCAATTTTTTTGTAAATTAGTTTCAATTTTCTTTCTATATTTAAAAATGTTCCTAATATAATATTTGGAGAATTTTTTAAATAAAAAACTACTTAAAATAATTACAAACAAAATAAAATTTCACTTACAGTGATAGATAGTAAAGATGCTAAAAGACATCTACCAGTGTCTATCAATTATAGACAATGTCTATCACTGTCCAATGCAAATAGACAGTGAAGTTTTGCTATATTTACAAATACTTAATTCATTTTGCTATATTTAAAAATAATTCATATAATATTATGAGATGAATTCCAATAAAACTTTCAACAATAATTACCATGTATAATTCTTTCTAAAACTTTTACTTTTAAGATCAGATGTCCAAATTTTCCTATTTCACAATGGTTGAAAAAAAAAATGTCTTGCATATATTTATTCCTAACAAAAATCTTTTGGTAAAGTTTTCTAACTAAGAAAACACACACATGAATTAGTTTCTTTTTAATTGATATGCCTCTCTAAGTTGATTGGTCAGTGACAATTAATATCCAAATCAAACCACTAATATGGTTTTGAAAGTGATATTCATATACTTTTTTTTTTTTAATATTATCATAGACAAGTTACTATAAATGTGACATATTATTCATATATCATTATAAAATGTCTGTCCAACCATTTATGGCCATAACTTTTTTCCATTATTTTGTCAACTTTTTTATTATGTTCTGTTAAAGGGATTCAAAAACCCCACAACCAAAATCAGCTTTTACCCCAATTGCATTGGGATTCCACCTTTGCTCAAATCATTCTATATTCTATTTCTCTTGTGAACATATCCATCCTTGTTACAAAACTAATCATTCATGTTTACCATAACATAATTCATTGTATCATATTATATGCATCAACTTCGAAAAAAATTGAAAAACTTCATCGTTCTCTTGAAAAAAATCATGTATCAATTTTCACATAAAAATTGTCACGAATTTCAAAAAATTTGAAAAATTCAATACAATCGACTCTCTTTTCACGTTCGTGAGTAATAAAATGTTGGTTTTGTAGTAGTAATACAATTCTAAGAATAATTGGTTAATTTAAGTCTCATAATTAATAAAAATATAATGACTTATACTATGATGATCGTCGTGTTTCAACACTAGTACAAGAAATGTGTAAAGATATAAGTAAAGAAAGACCTAGCCCAAATTAAGTTATAATCTTGC
>JBBPDI010000009.1:1128071-1140672 GCA_037974545.1 Cucumis variabilis | reverse complement strand
ACTCATTCAAATATTTTATCTCTCATAAATTAATTTTGAATCATATCCAAAATTAAATTTAAATAATAAAGTTTGATAAACTTTATATTAAAATGTATAAATATACATTAAACTAATTTCCAAGGTAGATTTGAACATTTCAAATTACAACCAATATAAATAAATCTCATTGCCCTTTACGAGCTAGGAAATGGACCTAATGAACCTACAGATCAAAAGCTGCAACGATCTGAGATTAATTGGCTAAACTTATTAACCACATTAATCAATATTCGTTAACTGTGAGTACACTCCACTAAAAACTCACAACTGAACTCTTCTCACTGTAGATATATTTTTGTATCCACGGATATAGACCAATATCAGTAAGTTAGTTGTTCATGAGTGTTTGTAACACTACCTGGGTCAATTTACCGTTTTACCCCTGGGTTACCTCTAATTCTTAAATACCAGTGCTCCTCCAATGAACAACTTGTTTATGGTCCTACCAATAAACAGAAACCACTCTCGTGCCATAGAGAGGGTAGGACCCTTTATTCAAGATCTGGAGACACCATTTAAAGGAACACTTATCTACTTACTCTAAAGTAGGTAAGAAGTGAATTCCATTTTGTGTAATTATGTTTCCAACTCCCCACTTGGTCTTGTTCCCAAAATGATAAGCTTATTGAGTCGACGATCTGGTCACTCTCACCCATACAAATCAAAGGACAATCCCTCGCGAACAGAAGTTTATAACACACTCAGGATTAAGACTAAATTACCAAGGTCATCTTAGTAAAACAGAAACCTAATTAGTTAACAGAGTTACATCTAGTGGTTACTATTTTGCGGTCCGGTCTTATGCAAACTAATTGCATAGGATACCTCCACTCGCATGTCAACTACAGGAACGCGTTGGATCAATATGTTTGTATCAAACACAAAGTGAGTCGTATCCATAGTGTTACTAGGATAAGGTACCCAACCTTATCCCTAATAGACCCTTTAAGCTTATCTCGAACATTGATCCCTATATGTCTTTATATACTGTTCAAAACTCATTAAACAGCTTAGGATGTTAGTTTATTGGATTTGGGTTATTAAGACAAAACTAATATTATAATCAATAACAATTATTACACTAATAACACTTTATTAATAACGGTCAATGAATTATATTTACAATCTACGAGTTTTAGGACATAAATCTCAACAGAGACATGATCGCCATAGGGTGATTTTCTTAAAAATAGCTTCCACATATAGTTTTATTTTTAGTATTTGTGACTGAAATGAGTTTCATGTTTAAAACGATCGTTTAATTCTTGATTTTATAAACTATACTTTCGAACCTTAAATTTTTGTTTGAAATAGAACCCGAATAAAGATTCTTCCATATTTATTGATTTAATAAATTTTATGAACTCTTATATTCAAAAGAAGTGTCTTGTATTAAAGTAATGGCCTTAATTTAATTCGAAAAGTTGAGTTTTTACAGGTACTTGAAAACAAGGTTAAATAGAAGTTGTTTTTCATAAAAATTTGATTGATGTCCACGAATTGTTGATGTGATGTGGTTGTATCACTTTTTTTTCTCCTCTTTTAAACAAGCTCAAATTCATAACATAAGTCAATTTATTTATGGGTTGAAACTTGACTTGAGTCCATCTTTCTTATTATTATTTATCTTTATTATTTGCAACCAATAACCCCCAAAATCACTTATATTTATGGTTACCACTTAGTTTATATAAAAATATTCTCTTATAGAAAAATTGAATGGCATAAATTAAATTGTTTATATTGAAATTCGGTATAGTTGTCATACTTCTAAGTTCGTTACTTATTGACAGAAAATAATTGCAGTACCAAACTGTTGTTATTTATATTTCTATTACACATATACATTAATTTGTTCATTCAAACCCTTTTAAAGATTGTAAATCCATTTCAATAAAAGAAAAGAATTCAAAGTCTAAGTTAATGTTTTAAATTCACACTTGTGTAGTATGATATTATATCATCCAAATTGATTTGGACTAATTAAAAACACGCAAGGTTCAAGTGTTTGGAAAATAGCAATTATGATTTTAACTAATTTCGAACTCACTCACAAACCTCAAACATGTCATCAACCAAATTACATATATACTTATCTTTTGTGCTTATTTTCTTTCTTTCTATATATATATATATATATATATGAAATTTCTTAAAACATACACATGCATATGCAGGTACTGTTTTTAATTGTTTTATTATCATTTTATATACTGATGGAGAGAGAGGTGTTTGGCCTTCTATATAGGGTCTTTACAATCTAATCATTTTTGTCAATTGTCTCTTAACTTGAGAGTTCTTTTTCTTTTTTCTTTTTTCTTTTAATCATCAATTCTTTGATAATTAATTGAACCAACCCATCGCAAGTCTTGCTCAACTATGCCCTTTTTCTTCCCATAAAGCATGGATATATAATATAATATATATATATATTTAATTATTTCAAAAGGACATTGCTTATCAAACCCTTTAATTAGTCTCTCAAACTTCTATTCCCAATATTAAAGGCAAACCTTTCCCTCTCTCTTATATTCTCACTTTTCAAAACCAAAATGATTATTACCACCGCACATTCCACACCCTCTTCTTTAATTGTAGCACATTTTGTTCATAAAAAAAATCTTTGTAGAAAAATGTGAAATAAACCCATAAAAGTCTTTTCTATAATAATATGAATTTAGATATGTGAAGATTGAGATCTCATATCTTCGTTGATTATGGATTTTTTGTCATTACTTAGCACTTGTTCTTTGCTTTTTAATTTTTTATTGTATGTACATGATTTTTATTGTATATACGTACATGATGTGAAATTTTCTCCTTTAGTTTGTTGAAGGTTGGTTGGACGACTTATATCTAATTTTCTTTTTTTAAAAAAGATTTTATTAGTGTATTATTCTAATATAATACCAAATAATTATTTTCAACTCTTAATTAAGTCAATCAACACGTAATAGTATATGTCCTAAACTAAAAAATAAAGTCACTAGTTTGAATTGAATCTCCCTACTTAATAATAACATGATGTTAAACTCAAAAGATCAACTCAAAAGATCAAGTAAATTGAGGAGTGTTAAAATAACACACATATATAATATAAAATTTTGGATTAAAAATACTATTATCAATAATCTTCTCTACTTTAGGACTTGCTACTCTTTATTTTATTTTAAAAAACATTAGGAAAACTATAAATAAAATGGATATACTCCAAGGAGCTTTGAATTTTTTTTTAAAGTTTTTTTTTTATCAATCTCTTTACAAATTTACAATGATTTATCACAAAAGCATATATTTTAATACTTAACCAAATTGAAGAATCATAAAGCTAATTTTAATAATACTACTCCTTTTATTTTGTAAAACGTGACTAACTTTAACATTTAAAGAAGGTAAAATAAAACAAAGAAATTCATAATATAAGTGATAGTAATAATTATAAATTTTACTTGTAAAAACAAAAAATTACAGGATGATTATCAATATTTAAAACTTTATTTTTTTAATCTCTCCAAATTGAAAGGCTATACTATTCTAGCTACACCACCTCAGATATAAATTCCACCTCAAAACTAAATACAAATGTCTGTATATCCACAAATCAATCAATAAATTATACCAATTACTTCAACCATGCACTCTCTCTCTCTCTCTCTCTCTCTCTCTCTTCCTTTAAGAAGGTGAAAACAATAGTAGTCTAATGTATAATTGAGCGTATTAGCATTTAGTAAAATACTAATATGTACATTAACGTGATTCTGATTTTGTACTTGAAGAGATTGAGCTCCGTCTATCCTTTCTGCCTCTTTCAGCTCGTAAACTCAGCTGCTGCTTTACGGTCTCGCATATTCTAACCTCCTGTCGATTATCAGTGCGACTCCAAAACCCACAGCAGAGAATTAAAGCGGATGTGCCCTTATTAGCCCAAGTTTCAATATCAGTATACATAAGGTAGGACGGGGAAAGAGTAGTAGGTAGCAAATAATACATACATACATATATATATTTATATATATGATGGTTTTTCTGCAATTGCATGCATGCAAAAACTGTAATTACCAATAAGTGCCCCTCAATTATTAACATTTTACAGTGGCAACCCACTTTTTTGATTGGACATAAAGATTAAAAATAAAAATAAAAAACAAACTTTTGTTTTTGTCATGTTCTCTTTGGAAGAGAACCTTCCTATTAGATATAGGCCAACAGTCTATCTCAGCCGTACACGTGGCAGTTTTCAATAGGAAAAGAAGAGACAAAAAGAAAGTTTGAAAAATTTAAAAACTATACCTTCAACATCAAATACAAGTTTTTAGTTGGATGTATTTTGTAAAATTTGTTAGAATTGTGATTTTGGTTGTATTTTTTAAGTTGCTAACATAGCTTTATTTTTTAAAGATACATCAATGAGGATAATATAAGAGGTTATAGATTCTAGTTTGCTTATTCATTGTGTTCATTTATTTTTATAGTATATAATACATACTATATAGGTATGAGTTAGTTAGAAAACCCATTCAAGTTGATTTAAATATTTCTATTCATATACATAGATAGCACAAATATGAATAATATTTAAATGAAAACAAATACATATGTAAAATATAGTTTTAGAAAATAAGTCTGGTAAAAATAATTGTAACATTTATGAAAATATAGGCCTAAATTGATAATGTGATTGACCACACTAAGATAAAAATTGATTTTCTAAAAAATAAGAAACATAAAAGTGATGTATACATACACGAATATAAATTTGATCTGTCTTGACACACGCAAATTTTGATTTCTTGATGGTCATGACAAATAACCATAAAAAAAATATTTTTCTCTATACAATGTTTATCTTGACGGTCATGTATGTAAAGTAAAATCATTTTATTTTGTTGAAGAAATACGAAAAAACATTTTAAAAAATGTAGATTCTTGTTTTTGATGGGCAAAATTCCTTTAGTTTTGTTGATGGTCTACAAATTAAACGTCAACAAAACTATTTCTCGATGGACAATAAACATCAAGAATAATATATTAGTTGACTGACAATGCCCATCAAATTAGTTACGTTTTCTTGATGGACGAGGCTCATCGAGGGATGAATTTTCTTGATTTGCAATAACCATCATCAAAAAAAAATTAATATATTTGTTTTGAATTTTTTTATGAGTCTAGGGTTTCTTGATGGACAAAGACAAAAAAAAGTTCATGAAAAATGTCCATAAAGAAAAAATGATAGCCCATTGAGAAAAAAAAAATTATAATTTTGGGTTTATGATAAGATCATGGGCAAGACACATCAAGAAAAATGATAGCCCATTGAGAAAAAAATTTATAATTTTGGGTTTATGATAAGATCATGAGTAAGACACATCAAGAAAAATGATATCTTGATGAACATTGCCCATAAAAAAAAACTGTTTTCCATGAAACACAAAATTCAAACCCTCGTTAAGGGGCTTAGAAAATTACATGATATTCATCAATAATATTCTTAAATTTTTACTATTTTTTTCCAATTATTACTTTATATTCATTAATAATACAATATTACTTTTTTAAAAGTTAACTGTTGTAATTATAATTATATTAAAATAAATGACTTTATCAAAATAAAATTAGTTATTATGTTCAACTTTAATGAATTGGATTGAAAGTTTGTAATTTAGGGTTTTTAAAATTTGTAGAAGCTCTAGAAGCTAGATAACATGAGCTTAGCTCAACTGACACCTGTATGTACCCGTAAACAAGAGGTTCCAATTTATTTATAAATTTGGATTTTAACGTTACTAGAACCATTGAGGAGGGAATCAAGATCAAGATCAAGATCAAGAAGATGCTAATTAGCATGAAGCTAAGGTGGGTGTGAGAAAGAAAAAAAGTGAGAGAAGTAAAATTTAAAAAAAATATATGTTTTTATGACATGTTTTGGCCATCAAGTAAACTGGTTTTCTTGGTGGATTATTTACTTTTCTAATTGGAAAAAAATATCAAAGTCTCATTTCTTGATGGCCAATACCATCAAAGAAAACGATTTTCTTGATGGATTTTTTAGTTTCCTTGATTGACAAAAAAACATCAAAGTTTTTTTTTTTTTTTTATGGTCAATACCATCAAGAAAGAGTTTTTGATGACATGATGGTTGGAAGACCATCAAGGTAGAATTTTTTTTTACTTGTTTTGTACATCATCAAAGAATTCTAAATTTGTAGTAGTGATATAGAAAGTTGAATAATTTTGTGGATGGTAAATTAAAAGAAACAAAAACTATTACAAATGTTACTCTATTATTTTATTTAAAATGATCTCGATATCGGGTTTATGATCCTTTTATCACTTATCTATGTTAAATCAATGAATAGTAATAAAATATAATGAACATTTTAAGGTAAAAATCCTTTGTCATTCAAAGAGCTAATGGACAAATCAAACAGCTATGGTGATCTAAAAGTTATATATCATATATACATATATATAATATTATAATTAGCTATGTTTAGTAATTAATAGATTTAATAGATTTCCTTTTGCTCTTATATTTATTATTTGTCAAAATAAAAACTTTGCTTAACTATATGTGGATTGGTTTTTTTTCAATGTGTGACAGCTTGTGTTTACATCTAACCAAGTCATTAATAGATTGTTATTTTATTTCTTTTTATGTGCAAATTTTATGCTTGTTAAGTCTAAGTATCTTTTTACTATATATTATTTATCTCAAACTTTTACATTTATTTTATTCTTTTTCCTAATACTTCAACTTTTAGTTTAATTTTTTAATTTTATGTTTGCTAATATAAACAATTTTCACCATTTTTAAAGAAGAATTTGAATCTTTGGTTAAACTCTAAAAAGAATAATGATTAAAAATTACAATTAGCCTTCCTTTGATGGTATACTAATTCAATTTTTAGTCATGTATGTGTGTTTAAGAATTAAGCTTTGGTAACAGTTCGAGAATTAAGTTTATAACTATTGTTTTTATAATTTATTAATTAATATTTTTATTAGTTATCAACTTTTTAATTTTAAGAATTAAATAAGTTGATTTTCTTTTTAACAAAAAAGATATCTTTGGTATATCTAATTTCATCTGTAATTATTTTTTTTGGCTCAACGGAATTATAATTAGTAGCTGATCCACGTACGGGCCAACATTATGTGCCCCTCAAATATCAATTTTTGTGTTTATAACATAATTTTCTACTAACAAATATAATCTATTTATATTATATTTTAAAAGGTGTAATTTTCAAATATAGCAAAATAAATCTAATAGTAAAATTTTAAAATTTTCTTATACTAATGTCTATCAGGTGATAAAATTAGAAATTTGACTAATTTTGTAAATTTTTTATCATTTTTGTCATTTTATAATAATTTTTCTTTCAAAAACATCTTGCGTTATTTGTCCTAAGTCAATTTCTATAAAATAAAAAAAAGTTACGATTAATTTTGAACATCAAAGTATTTAGATAGATAAAAATATTCAAGACAAAAATGTTGTGAAAGTTGGAGAGGAGGTTTATCGGATAGACGTAAATATATACGATCAATTATCTTTTTTGAGGTATTTTAGTAAGAAATCTGTGTTAAGGAAAACATTGAAACTACTTACAAAGTATATATATATATATACACTTAAATTTGATAGACTTACTGGTTATTTTATAGTTTAGTGTTATTTTCTAAAAATTCCTTTAATTTTATTATAATTAGCATATATACGCATGAAACTTGTGGTTCTAATTAATTACTTTAATTTTACAACAAATTGTTAATAAAATATATTTCAAACACTCCTTTTTTTTGTTTGTTTCCATTGAAAATTTATCAATAAAATAAATGTATGGTGAAGAATTTTTCTTTAGTAAGGAGACAACCAAGAATTACCCACTAGATTCCTTTATTAATTAATTTATTATTACCCAATAAGTCATCATTAATTATAATCCTTAGTTACTTTGAACTTATAACAAAATCACAAAACAATAACAATAAAAATATATTAGCACATGGTTGTGTAGAATTAAAAAATAATAATGTCTATATAGGATAGGTTTACGACTTGGAAAAGAATAGGAAGTTAGAGAGACTATTAGAATTTAAGATGTTTAAAAATTTTAATTAAGAAAGGTTGAATATTCTAGAAAATTTAAATTTTAAATTAAAATATATAAATTAGTAAATAAACCTTCCAAGTTTTTTTTAAAAAAATTAATTACAATTATTATTGTGTATACTTTCATTCAAATTAGTAACATTTTGATGCTTATTTTTCATATTTGTACTGTATGGTAAAAATGTTGATTAATCACCTCTGAAAGTTTGATATCAAATTTATGAAAATGTTAAAATTTCGATAAAAATATTGACATGGAGGCAATATAATTTTTGTGACCATCTTTTGTCAATAATAATTATTTACGCCTATTGCTTATGTTATTAAAATTTATCAATAATATATCATACCATAAAATTTAAATATATATAAAATTAGAGGTGCAAACGGGTTGGATTGGGAGACATTCTCAATCCAACCCATATTTTCGGATTGGTTGGGTGATAATCCGAATAACCTGAATTAATTTCTCAACTCAACCCAAACCAACCGTTAAAATATGGGTTTTGGATTGGATTGGGTTGTCAGATTGTATTGTATCATTTTTTTCTTCATTTCCAACCCCGTCATCGTTTAGCTTTCTACCTTCAAACGATCGTTTATTTCTTACACAATTGGCTAACTTTTCATACGATCGTTTAATTTTCTACATATCGTTTAACAAAACCCTAAACCCTATTTATTAAATAAATAATATAAATATATATGATTATTAATTTGGGTTGGGTTAAATCAAATTTTTCAACCCAACCCAAAAAAATCAAACTTTTCGACTCAATCCTACCCACATTCTACGCAACCCAACCCATATAATATGGATTCACGTAGTTCAGTTATCAGGTTATTCGGGTGTTAAACTTACACCCCTATATAAAATAAATAAAAAAAATATTTTGAATGGATCATGAGGGTTATACTAATTTAATAACCATGGACACAAATGGAAAAATTAAAGCTCAATTAATCATTGGCAAAATATGCATTACTTAACTTAATAACTTTGTATTATATTATCAATTTTAACTTTGAAGTTAAGACGTTCCATTCTCGGTTTCACATACTTAGAAGAATATTACTAATTAAGTACATAAAATATAGAAATCCATTAAAAATCCTCAAATTCATTTTGATATCTCGGTGTCTCCAACATAAAGAATAAAAATAAAAACGATCACAAATTTATCATTAAAATATAATTTAACTTTATTACATAGAAAATACTCCAAGATGATAAATTTACATTTTGAAAAGATAGATTCGTTGTTCATATTGAATTCATCATACAGAAAGCAAAGTATGGTATAAATGTTCTAACTCAAAACTTTATTACTGATAAGAGTATTAACAACATATTATCATTATTGATACAAAATCTAAATTACTCTTTTCGATATAATCATAGTAAGCTTTCCTAACGTAGTCTACAAGCTAGGTCCTAGCGAACTCTCTCCATACAAATCATGTAAACTTTTGTCCTCCAATATTTTAACATCATTGTTCCATCGGTCCCTAGGGTTGTTAAGACTCATTTGCCTAATTGATAAAAGGTTGAATGGACAAAGAGGTTATTTATTTTTGTGCAATGCAAAACCACAAGTGTATATATATGGTGTCAATTTTTAATATATAGATTTGAACCTAAGACTCTTGGTTCTTAGGTATAAACATGTGTCAGTCGCGCTAAGCTAATGTTGGCAACTAATCTCTATATTTATAATCGTTCAAATAAATCTTAATAATCACAAGGTATGTGATTCGAATCACTCTTACCTCTGATTGTACTTTAAAAAATAATTCAAAATATAGATCAAACTAAAATTGTTAGGTATAATAGGTCTATTTAACTTTGAGAATGTTCAATTTATCAAAACCATTATGTGCTAGACACAAATTAAAAGTTTATAGACTCGAAGAAGCAACTAACCGCAAACTAAAATTTCAAAACTAATTAATTAAGATACTCTTAGTTCAAACCATTTGAAGAATCAAAGACAGAAACATAGAAAAGTTCATAAACTAAACTTCTAATTTAACCGGACGATATTATCCTCATTTTCAACCTTTGTTAAGAGTAAAATTCTCTTTACTTTTAGTTTATTTGTCTCTTCCCATTGCATTTGTCTTGTCAACTTTTTTTTAACTGTTCCAATAGAAAGAATACAACTATATATATGGGCTAAAACATTGTCTTATTTATGAAACTTCAGTGACTCTTTTGCTTTTCTGTCTACATCCATTGTTAGGATTGTACATAAGTTTCTTACCTTATGATAAGATGCTTCCCCATGTTGGATTCTTTTGTCATTATTGTAAAGTTTATGGGTGTGGATGGTCCTCTTACTTAAAGTTAGCTAAGGTCTCTCTCTAAATATATTGCTTCTATCCTATACATTCTTGTTTTATAGTTAAAAAGATTCTATTGTTCTTTTCAAGATTTGAGACTTGAAAGACATGTATATATTTAAAGAAAAATCTTTAGCATATTGTAGAACCACAGTACTAAACTTTTATTGGTATGTTGATATTCTCGTCGATATTTCCACACTTCTATGAGTTTGATATCGATAAAAGGGATAAATCGTTACATCGTAGAAAAATTTACGAGACACAAAAAATACACATCAACTGCTTCTGATATATTTGATAATATAAAAAAAAATTATTTCTATTGAAACTTTCATAAAATTACGACTTCGAATATTTCATTGACATCAATATTTCAAACATTGGGTAGAACTAGAAGAGATTATGATACTACTTCATATCTCTATTTGATCTCTAAAGTTTGAAGTTGCACTAAAATTTAGAAATTAATATAGTTCAAACGAGATTCTCTAACTCCGGTTTTAACGGACTAAAAAAAATCATTTGAGAATTCAAAAAACACTTAGCTTTGAGGTAAGATCTTTGCTTCTACTTTATATCAACTCTCTCGACAGTTTACAGTAAAAATACTTTAATTTGTAGCATCAAATGATACTAAAAAATTTATGCACATGTCTCATTTCTGATTAAGAGAATTTAATGTAGATGTTTGTAGCCTCTATAGGTTCATTTTGACATGCTTTAATCTGCATTTCATAAAAGTTATATAAAGTAAAACTGCAGGGAAGCACCAAAAAGAAACCTACTGTAGTGAACCATGAGGCTATCTTGATGGAAACTTGTATAATTTTTTGCTTAAATGTCAATTGAAGAATCGATATGACGATGATGGGTTCTTAACTAGAGGAACCAGTGACTGCACGACATCCGTCATCAAAGGCCGGTAGTCAGCTTCAGGCTGCACACACATGGCTGCAATGGCTGCTACCTAAGAAATAGATACTTTATAGGGTCAAAAAAGGAATGTAAGATTAGCAAATTCATAATTAGAATGTTAATATAAGGATTAACAAACCTGAATTAGATCCTTTTTTGAGTACTTCCCTTGAATAGCTGGGTCAATCATTTTCTCTACTTTTTCTCTATTAGTCAGCCTTGGGAGAGCCTAAAAGCCACGTAAATAGGAGATTAGACTTTCTTATATTTGATGATTATATGATTCAATATAGCTCTGTAAAAGATCCTTTTTTTGGTAGCTTTTTGCAGACTTGTAGGTTTTTGAAATGGAACAGTATTAACTAACCCATGAGACAAGAACATGCTCGCCCTGCGGTCTCTTGATATCAACGGGCACTCGACCAGTCAATAGCTCTAGCAACACAACACCAAAGCTGTACACATCTGACTTTGTTGTGAGTTTTCCGGTTGAAGCATACCTATACATTCCCAACCGAGAATTATATACTGAAATATGTGTTATGAAATCGACAAACATAGATAAAGTAGAAAAGATAAAGATTTACGTGATTTAGTAACAATGTGTTAACTACATTTACAAGCAAAAAAAAGAGAAGTTGAGAGAGTTATAAGAATGCAGATCAAGAGACACTAGTGGAGTTTGAGAGTTTCTATAGTTGCACTCCGATAAATCTTAAATACGAATTCAACTTAGATTTAAAAGCGTCATAAAACATATTCAAGAGATTCAGCACTATAGAACTAACTCTATGATTATGCTTATCAGTAGAAAGGTTTATACTTTTTCTAATAAAAAGATTGATTCAGTACTATTGTAGTATGTAATCCTTCCTAAAAATATTGAGCTACATTACGTAATCAGGTAAACGTAGATTCACATCTTCTGATATGACACAATGCAATAGGCGTACCAGAGATCCACGTGGAGGCAATTCGAAGAATTAGAATGATTTTTTGGTAGCAGGAGTTCAAACAGTGAGAGTAATGAAATACTTGAGGCTTGTTTGGAAAACTCACTCTGGTGCTAGATATCCTGTGGTTCCCAGGACTTGTGTAGATATCTGACCATTGATCTTGTCAGAGCCCATCTTGGCCGAACCGAAATCTGACACCTTAGCTCGCAAATCCTGATCCAGTAGA
>JBBPDI010000009.1:1081408-1101840 GCA_037974545.1 Cucumis variabilis | reverse complement strand
GTGACGAGAACCTTTTCTTTATTTCGAAAAACAGCATGATCAGAACCAACTTCACTCTCTTTTGTCACTTTTTTGTCTTTCCAGCTCATGAGTGTCCGCTTGGGTCTCTCCGGAGCATCATCGTCCTTCTTAACCGATACCGTCTGCAAAGACTCACTATGCTTCCTCTTCTTTGCCATTTGAGAATATCACCTTCAGAAATACTCAACTTAAATTAAGAAACAGAGACTAAAGGAATCTGTAAAGGATGAAGAGGGGAGTGAAGCAACCTAACGTTCTAAACAGGATTGTTACTTCATGCATACAGAAAACACTCAAAGACTCAATAGAAATAAACTTTTATATGGGATACCAAAATCATTAAAATACACAATAAAAATAAATAATTCTTAAAACTTTAAGAAGAAAACATATAGACCATTCACAAGTCCTTAAACCAAAGTAATACCATTCTAAGTGTGCAACTCACTCGTTTCCTCTTTAATCTTAACTCTTTGGTGTCATGTACATAAACCACTGCTGAAACTTTAGCCATGATGATGGTTACCAAAATCATAACATTTAAATATATACACTTCTGCATGAGATCCCATGATTTAATCAGTAGATGTCCCGGAACATAATCATATGACACAAGAGAATAACAAATCTCAAAGGTGTTTCAAGTTTAAAACAATTACAAATAACTTTTCATATACTTCACATCTGAAAGCTCAACACAAAATTCAACATACTCAGTAACAACACATCACAAAGACATAGAACCCTAGACAAATTACAGCAAACAAATCCCAACAACCTGGCACTTAAAAGGAAAATTGGTAGTTAAGTTACTTCATTGACTAGTTTGACACAACTTAACCGTCCCTAGCCGACTTGAAACAAAATTTTCAAAACTAACAACTTTGACCAAAATTACTTAACTCAATTAAAATGCTATTACATAGTCATGTTCACTCAGTCTTAAGCTTCAATGTCAATTCGTCCAAAATTATCTCGAAATCGCAAAAGGGAAAAATTCAAAGCCCAAAGTCTAACCAACCATAGTAAAAACGAGTTTTGAAATTAATAAAACGAATCCTTACCCAGTAATTTATATTGAAAAAGCTTAATTCCTAGCTGGGTCATGTTCGAATAAGTTCACGATCAAGAACACTGCAACAAGACAGAATCAAATATGTTCTCTCTACTACTTTTCTGTACTCTAAGAAATTTTGAATTTTGTTCTCGTAGTCACTGTCTTAACTATATTAAGCTAGCTAATTTGAGTAATTGATTTTCAATGAAACTATCTCTAACTTTTCAAGAATATTAACATTTTTTTAATGAATTTAAGAAACAACAACACTAAAAAAATTATTAAAAGATTCAAGACTGGTATCGAAATAGAGAAAAAGAAACAAAATACATAGATTTTGAATTCTGTCATTTAAAAATACAAAGCATAGGGAACATCTTGTTAATGTACCTGCGGAGGAGGGATCGGGATTTGAGACTGGAGATGGACGGAACGAATGTGACAGTGGTGATCAGAAAGAGAGGGAGAGATGCGGCAGAGTGATTTTCTTTTTTTCAAAAGTCAAAAAACTTAAACCCTAGTTTGACGATAAAACCCTCCATCTACTCTTTTTTGGCCCATTCTCTTCCAAAGGTTCAAAACAAAGGAAAGGAAAAAGTTTGTGGGTATATATGAATATAAAGATATATTCACCTCTTAGAGTGTAGTAAAGATTATATATGTTAATGTGATCAGATTTTTTTTTTTTTTGTAGATATTCAAATATGATGCATTTGGATTGCCTTCTAAAGTAAGTGTGTAATGAAAAGGAAAATTATTTTTAAAGAATTTGAAGTGTTTGATAACTTTTCAAAACGTATTTTTAAAAAATGAGAGTGAAGAATGATTTATTTTAAATAAAAACACTTAAAACCAAATCTTGAGAAAATAGGTTTTGTAGTGTTTGATTGGAAATTTATGGAATTTTTCATGTTATATTAAGATTACTAAAACACCCCTCATACTACCCCTCCTTTTGCATTTGTCTCCCACATTTTTAACTTGGTCAAATGATTTCTCATTTGTTGTAAAATGTAGACTAATTAGATATTTTTTTAAAAGATATTGCGGTTATAAGAGATCGAGCATGCACATCATCTCATCTCAAGGATTTGTACCTTAAAGTACTGAAGACAATTCATCTAGACACGTAGGAGAAAATGATGGTATACGTTTGAAGATACAAAGCATTATGACACCAATGATGTTGAATATTCAATACATACTGCTGGGAATTACAAGGAAAAGGGAAAAAAAGAATAAGATCAAAAGGTAATGTTGCCAACAAACTTTGTAATCGGTTGGAATGTGAGTGGATCAATAGGTAACAGGAGAAGAGATCTTCCAAATTGCAATATTCTTGAAGTGATGATGTGAATGTCTTACGAGAAATACTTGAAATTCTGAAAGGCGATGAGCTCTTCATGAAAGTTGCAAGTATCTTTACAAACATGGAAAATAGAGAAATGTTTGTAGTGCTACAAGAGCCTAGTATTTAAATTGCATGGTTGAAGCAAAAGAAAGTTTGATCATCTTAGACATATAAGAAATGTTTGTTTTGATAGTGTAACTTTGAATCGTATAGACAATTACTATATTAGAGTGTTACCTTTGTTAGGAAAGTTTTAGGTTAAAAATTTATTAGGATCTTTTGTTTCTAATTTCTTTTTTAATTCCTCTATGTTTTTCAAATGTCATTTGATTGTTACAATACTGATAGCAATAATCATTTTGATAAAAACGATGTTGAATATAAATTCAATCAATTAGTAAAAGTGGGATGTGGTGTTGTAGTGCATCATTTTGTGATGCATATGTTTGCAAAGAGCCATGTGGGACATCTTCTCACACACTGGTTACAAATTTATCATGGAGATCTTGAATGGTCATGAGGGTAGATGTCACCAACAATTTAGAATGAAAAAACAAATGTTTAAGAAATTGTTAGTTCTCTTGAACAACAATATAACTTTAGTAAAGCCAAGCGTATGCCTTTGGGATGAGGCTCTTGCAATATTTTTTTATTACATTGGGTTACAGTTTCTCAAATAAAACGGTTTAAGAAAAATTCTAGCACTCAGGTGAGACTGTATTGTGGTGGTTTAATAAAGCATTAAATGTTATTTGTCATATGGCTGTAGATGTAAGTAAGCCTACAGATCCACAATTCAAATCTACTTCTGATAAAATTAAAGTGTCTATCATGCATGTATAAAAAGTTAAGGTTCTATTTGTGCGTTGTATGTGAGTTAACGTGGAGATTATTCAATACACAAAAGCTTCTCTTATGAGAAATTTCTAATTTGTGAGTTGATCTTTACTGCTTTATTTCAAAACGTATTTGCTGGTACCATAAAAAAAACTAGACAAAAAATGAGTAGAAAATGCACTTTTGTTCTTTAAATAGCTTTTCATCCCAACAAGGGATATGCATGCATTCTTTCCATAGAAGCTAATTAAGATAAACTATGTTGAAATTAAAGGATATGTATTTATAACTCAAACAAAGGTAAAGATATATAATATTTAATGGTCTCCTAATTAAAGTAAGCTCTAATAAACAACCTATGTATCGAAGTTCTTGGAACCTTAATTAATAGTGAGAGATGCTCCATTGTCCTTCGAGGCAAGATTTAAAATTGTTGGTGCTGCTTTGGTAGCCCTATAATAAATCATCAACAAAAAAGTATAAAGGAAAAATTATAAAAAGCCTTGTTAGAACTTTGATAATACTACATAAGAAACAATATCATTAATTGATATATATATATATATATATATGATTCGTGCAATTCCAAATCAAAAGTTTTTTTTTTGAAAAGCTCGCTTGTTATATTTCTCATGATTGAAGAAATTTTATGAGCATGCTATATAGGCTATGAATTCTATGAGGTATTATGATCATATGAATTTATTAATCACGTGGAATCCTTATTTGCATATTTTGCATCCTAAATCAATTTAGTGCAATTACTTGTTTGATATAGTGAATATGTCTCACCTACGACTACAATAAGACGAGTTTTAACTGTGCATATTTCAGTATACTAATTTAAGTTCGACTAGCTAGAGAGACATTGTTCGTTTGTATTTGAGTTCATAGCTTTACTTACAGAAAATTTTAAATACTTTGTTTTCTCTCTCTTTAATGTTCTTTGTGTAAATATAATTAGAACATATTAGGCATGGCACTTGGCATGCAAGAAAATCTATTAATGGTGTTATGACACTTATGAAATATTGTTTCCATACTCTGGTTTCATTTATTCAGGATTATTTTAAATATTTTAATAATAATTATTGAGTTACTAGTTTTAAATTATATTTAACCATTTTAACTTTTCATCGAGGTTTTAAGGGACCTAAAGATAACTAAACTTTGTTGTAGTATTCTTTATATTGTTTTAATTACGACTTTTCATTGATTTGAAAAACCAACTTTAACTTTGAGTTAAAAATGATCTACTAGTTTTTATTTTCGAATATTCATGCACTATCCTAATGTCTGGAAAGTCTAATCATTACTGTTATTAATTTTGCATCAAGAGTCAAGATCTATTTGTATTGGACGTTGTAAACTTTTGATATTTTTTATTTATTATTTTTCTTTAGTGATTGTTATACATTTTCATAACATATAACCTTAGACTATATTATTTAACCTCGACTAATATAAATATGTAACATCAACCAAAAGTTCAAATTTAAAGATATCAAATTTAATTCCCTACCTCATATAATATTGTTAAACTAAAGAAACAAAAAACATAAATAGTTACGTTATCACGCTTACCAAACACTTTTTTATTTTGAAAACGAAAAAAAATCAAATATAAAACAAGAGACGGAAACGTTATCAAACTAAGTTAAAAATAATATACGTACCAATATTCCGAGGTTTGACACTGTGAAGCCAAATCACCCCAGCATGATTCCAACATATCTGTGTATATGATACCTGGATCTAATGCTACAATTGCCATTCCCTTTGGTAATTCATGTGCTATGCATTTGCTTAATCCTTCAATTCCCCACTTTGATGCACAATATGGTGCAATCTACATATTATAAACAACACTCAACTTCTTAATTCATAGTCATTTTGATGGCTAGCTAAATTGTTCCTACAAATTAAAAATGTGTTTATAATATATAATGCAGATTGTTTCCTAAAAGTAGTCGAGGTTTATGTAAAAGGTAATCTTAAAACGTCTAGAAATCAAATGTTTTTATGTAAAGTTATAGGTAGTAAGTAAGAAAATTAAGAGAAAACAAACACGAAACTCATAAATATAATCAAGCATAATGAGAAATTGTTCTTGAATGGAATTTTTAGCTATCGGTAATTAAACGACGTACCATTTTATATGGCTTATTATCTCTTCCAGCCATCGAAGAAATATTGATGAAAATTCCCTGGTTATAAGGAATCATAAGAGGAATGAAGTGACGAAGAATATTAGCTGTCCCTTTGAGGTTGGTATCAATCACATTATCAAAATCTTGTACATCAATCTCCCACATTTTACCTTGCTTATTTACCACACCTGCATTATTCACTATAAACAACCAAAACCACACACAATTTTACTATTTTCATTTTTTGAAAGAAATAATAACAACAACAACATGTGAAGATAAAAATGTGGACCAATTTTTTTTAAAAAAAAAAACTTAAACCTCGAGGATAAAATTATAATATTTAAAAAATGAGGGAATGATTTAAAATCAAACTTAAAGCTTGATAAAAACTACAAATGTAATCTTTCAAAACGAAAAAAAAAAAAAAGATTCATCGTTAGCTGCACTTATCTTTGTACAAGATGTCCATCACACCATTGCTTAGGCTCGTGGCAAACTTCTTTTTTTGAGATACGCACCCTCACGGACAAATATTTTCTTAAAAAAGACATTAAGTTTCCTTTTGTGTGATTGAAGAGAAACACATACAAAGATACGTATAACTTTAGCTCCACCGTCACGTGAGAATTAATCTTTTGAAACTTAAATACTAAATAAAAACTAATTAATTAACTAGACCCAAAAAAAAAAACCTAAAATTACCAATGATATCAGGAACGAGTTCATTTTCCATGACCGTTCTTGCAAACTCTTCAACGCTTCTATTGCATCTCTGCAAAACAAAAACCAATATTATTTAGAAAATTATGATGAGCTTTTACATGATTTAAAAGTAGAAAAGAAATACCCAAATTAAATATAAAGATGAAAAGAGGTTAGGTTTATGAATTAACCACATCAATGCTGAGGAGCAAATGGTTGGCATTTGGAGAAACCTTCTAGAGTTGTAATCGAAGAGAATCAAGTTTAGTTTGATCGCGAGAGCAGCCAATAACAGTATGGCCATAAGTAGCCAATTCCAAAGCTAAAGCTCTCCCTATTCCTTTACTTACACCTGTTATGAGTACCTTCTTTGAAACAGCAGCCATTGTTGATGAAGAAGTTTCATCTGTTGTTGTTGTGGCCATGGTGGATGTGGAGCGCTTCTTTGAAAGAGATGACAAACACTACACACTTTCCAATGTTATAGGGGATAGGTTTGGTTTGTCCAGTTTTCCCATATTTATTTCTTCTTACATTGGACTTTTATATTAATTTTTTAAAGTTAGTATTAAAACCAAATTAACTATATTTCAGATAAAATTATATATAAAATAAAAAAAAAAAGTATAGAGAAGGGGAAAGAGGAAACCCATTGTTTCGGAAGAGAATAAAAAATCATTATGTGTGATAAATAAGGATGCTAGGGAATTAGTTATTCGGAAGCAAAAATTTAAAAATAGTGAAACAAACATAAATTTTAAATGTTTGTACCCATCTCTCTGTAGAGAAAACCCTTAAATCAAACGGTCCCTAATGGGCGAAGGAAGCATACGATAAACATAATACTAAATTAGTAATAGTTGAAAATACAAAAAAAGAAAAAACGACAAAATTTCAATGAACTTATTTAAGGCTATCGTTAGGATTGATCCAACCTCTTATATATATATGAGGTGATTATCACATTTCTAAATAATCTCCAAAGAAAGGTTACATATTGGCCACATATTTCCTCTTAATTATATGTAAACACAATCTCTAAGAAATCGGTTTATCACATTTCTAGAGAAAATTTTAAAATAAGGTCATATATCAATCATACGATCACTTCTCGAAAAATTGATTTCGATCTTTTCTCGATAAAGCTTATAATTTCAAAATTATCTTAACGTACATGTTATTGACTTAAACCTCATTTGTAGGACAAACATATGTTAAATCCATAAAAAGAAAAGAAACATTGAAGCACATCCATTGTTAAGAGAATTTAAAGCTAAATTAAATATTCTTATTAATTTAACATCCTTTTAATAAAAACTTCCAAAACTATAGTAAAGTAATTAACTATATGATAAAAAATATATATTAATTAACATCTATAATTTGATTTTCTATAATTATACCTTCATAATAAAAGCTATTATCGTTGGGAAATAATGAAATACAACATAGAATAGAAAAGGTACATTAGTTAACTTACCTTTATATCACAATTTTAGCCTTTTGACCATTGACCAAAATTTTGAATGTAAAAACAAATGGTCCTAAAATTAAATTAACCATTGATTATTACATGTTATAATACAATTTAAGCATTGCAAAATATCAATTTGGATTTGATTACAAGTATTATATAAACCACATTTGTATGATAATTTCCTCAAAATAGTTTTTTTCTTTTAAGAATAAGATTTATTAAGAAAAACCAATTAGATAGAATTTTCCTCGTAAATGATTGAACATCTAGCTCAAACTATTGTGAAGTATATATATATGAATGTATGAAAAGTGGTCTATGGAAAGAGTTTCCACTCTCGTAAGGTTGTTAGAGACCAGTAAAATGTTGAAACAACTAAAATCTAACAAATATAGAATGTATAATGGAATGGTTGATCAAATTCTAAAACATCTACATAATCACATGTACGGAAAGTAGAAAACAACATCTGTGAATTAAACGTTTAAAACATAATTAAGCTTATACAAAGAAGGCTGATCAGTGGATAGATCGTCAACTTTTAATTAAGATCTTTTAATTAAAAATGTTAAATATATCTCTAAACTTTTAACTTTATGTTTCATATATTATTAATACAATCAATATATTTTGTAATGCAAGTACATGGTCTATTTAAAGACTTATTTAATATAAATCAAAAGGTTAAGGACTAATTAATTTAAGCCTTTTTCTTTTCCAACTTCGGAAAAAAAATAACTTCATTTAGAGAGAGAAAAAAAACTTTTCTTAAAGATAATTGAATAAAACAATCATAATTAGATGCTATTTCACTTTTTCTTCTTATAGTTTTTTTTCTTTTGTGATATCAAAATTTATGCTTTATTAATGGGTATGAAAGAGCTTATCAATCCGACCGTTGGGAGTATTAAAACAAAATAAACATGAAAATCTAGCCACCAATTTAAAAAATATTTTCAAATGTATATAGGGAAATTTTAAAAAAAACTTACAAAATATAGCAAAATTTAAAATCTATCAATAATAATAAATATGGATATACATTAACAATAAATATAAAATTGTTATATTTTATAAATATTTTAAAGGGTTCTTTTCATAATTTATAATAGTTTTTTCTAATTTAAATGAATGAGAAAGGTATATTTGCATATTATATGAAAGAAAATTATTTTAAATAATAAAACTACCAAAAATACTTACGAATACAACAAAATTTTGTAATCTATTAATTATAAATATCGATAGATACTAATAAGTATTGGTATACCTTTTTTTGTTAGTAGAAGTCCATTGATAGGTATTGATATTTTAGTATATTTATAAATATTTTGATTCATTTTGCTAAATTGGAAAAGTATTAGAATATTAAAATTTAACATTTTTTTCTTAAAAAAAAAGGAATATAGGTGTTTACACATGAACAATAAAGTGATGAGAGAGAGAAGGAAAGAGGATAGGGAATATTTGAAAGACAAGCAACCAAAAGAAGAGGAAAAGAAAAGTGGATTTGGATATGTCTGAATGTTGGGAGGTGAAGATAAATAAGGTAACTTATTTTTTTATCCACGAGGTATCATGTACTTTTGAGTGATGTGAATGTCTTACAGAAACATATTTGGAATTATGAAAAACAATGAGCTATTCATGAAAGTTGTATTTACAAAAATAAAAAATAGAGAAATGATGTAGCAATTCATGTTGCATATATGGTTGAAGCAAAAAAAAGTTTGAACATCTTATATATATAAGAAATGTTTGTTTAGATAGTGTAACTTTGAAATTGGAGTGTTACCGTGTTAATTATGAAAGTTTTATGGTTAAAATTTATTAGGATCTTTTGTTTCTAATTTCGTTTTCTAATTCTCCTTTATGTTTTTCAGATGTCATCTGATTGTTACAACACTGATAGCAATGATCATTTTGACAAAAGCGATGTTGAATATGAACTCGATCAATTAGCAAAAGTGGGATGTGTGGTGTTGTTGTGCATCATTTTGTGATGCATGTTTACAAAGAGCCTTTGTAGAACATCTTCTCACATTGGTCACAAATTTATCATGGAGATTTTGAATGGTCATGAGAATAGATGTCACCAACAATTTAGGATGAAAAAAACATAAATTTCAGAAATTGTTAGTAATACTTGAACAACAATATAACTTTAGTAAAGCAAGTGTATGCCTTTGGAAGATGCTCTTGCAATGTTTCTTATTACACTGGGTCACAATTTCTCAAATAGATCAATAGTTTAAGAAAGATTCCAGCACTTATGTGAGACTATATCAAGGTGGTTTAATATAGTGTTAGATGTTATTTGTCGTACAGCTATAACTAGATGTAATTAAGTCTATAGATCCACAATTCAAATCTACTTCTGATAAAATTAAAGTGTCTATTATGTATAAAAAAAGAATTAAGGCTCTATTTGTGTTGTATGTGAGCTAACATAGAGATTATTATTCAACACACAAAAACTTCTCTAGAGGAAAATTTTTTAATTTGTGGATTCTTCATCTTTACTGCTTTATTTCAAAACGTATTTGCAAATACCATCAAAGAACTAGACAAAAATATATTGAGTTAGAAAATGCACTTTTTGTTCTTTAAATAGCTTAATTTCATCCTAACAAGAACATGTACGCATTTTTTTCTAAAGATAGGCTAACTAATGAAATTAAAGATATGCTTATTTATAACGCAAACAAAGGTAAAGATACATGTATAATGATCTCTCTCTTAATTTACAAAGTAAGCTCTAATTACATCAATCTAAGTTTTTGGATCTTAATTAATAGTGAGAGATGCTCCATTGTCTTCCGTCGTAAGATTTAAAATTATTGGTGCTGCTTTAGTAGCCCTATAATAAATCATAAAGAAAAAACATTCAAAATTTATATATATAGTATATATAATATAACTTTATATTTTTGCAAGGAAAAATAAAGAGCTTTATTAGAACTTAAAATACATTAGAAATATCATAGGTATATATTTGATTCTTCGTGATCAATTGCAAAAGTATTTTTTGAAAAGCTCGCATGTTATATTTCTCATGATTGAATTAGAAATTTTATGAGCATGCTTAGCTATGAATATTTTATGAGGTATTATGATCATATGACTTTATTAATCATTGTGATTGTGGAGTCCTTAATTATCTTGCATGGTTGCATGCTAAATAATTAAGTTTAGTGAAATTATTTACTTTTCTTACCAAAAGTTATGTACATCATAAATTATGTTCGTAAGAGTTCATCATGCATATTGTGTTTTTTGGAGTTCACGCTTGATATGGTGAACATGTCTCACCAAATTATGACAGGATAGGTTTTTCAACTGTACATTCAGATGATCAATTAACTTCAGTACACATAGTGTAAGTTCCACTAGTTAGAGAGACATTTGTTTGTATATGAGTTCATAGTCTTATCTCAGTATTTAGTAAATACTTACTTTTTGCTTAATATTTTTCATGTAAATATAAGAACATATCAGTTACTTGGCAAGAAAAATCTATTAATGGTGTCACGACGACAATTGTGAAAAATGTATTTTTTGCACTCTAATTTCATTTCTTTGAAATTATTTTAAATACTTTAATAATAATCATTAAGTTACTAGTTTTAAACTGTATTTAAGCATTTTACATTTCATTGAGGGATTTAGACAACTAAACTTTTTTTTAGTATTTGTCGGATTATTTTAATGATTTTTCATTGATTTGAAAATCTCTAAAACTTTTGAGTTAAAAATGACCGACTAGTTTTTATTTTTAAAATTTCTTGCACGATCTTGATGTCCCCGAATAGTTTAGCCGTTACTGTTATTAATGCTGCATTTTCATATCATATAACTTAGAACGACTATATTATTTAACCTCGACAGCTAACATAATTAAATATGTAACATCAACCAAGAGAACGAAAGGTTTCAAATCTCCTACCTTATATGACATTGTTAAATTAAATAAACAAAAAAATAGAAATAGTTACCACTTACCAAACAGATATTTTTTATTTTGAATCAAATATAAAACAGAAAACAAAAACGTTATCGAGCCAAGTTAAAAATAATACATACCAATATTGTGGGGTTTGATACTTTGACGCGACGAAATCACCCTGCAATGATTCCACCATATCTGTGTATATGATACCTGGATCTAAGGCTACAATTGTCATTCCCTTTGGTAATTCATATGCTATGCATTTGCTTAATCCTTCAATTCCCCACTTTGATGCACAATATGGTGCAATCTACATATACATTATAAACAATCAACTTCTTAATTCACAATCATTTTGATGCTAAATTGTTCCTACAAATGTGTGTTTTTATGGATTCATGAATAAATATATATCACGAGGTCTGTGTAAATTAATCCACACATTTGTAAAAAAGAAAAGAATGTACATAAAAAGCTATATTTTAAAAACATGATTCCCTAAAAGGTAATTGTCTTAAAACGTCTAGGAATCAAATGTTAAAGTTATAGATAGTAAGTAAGAAAATTAAGAGAAAACAAACACGAAACTCATAAATATATAAGAAATTTTTGTTGAATGAAACTTTTAACTATTAGTAATTAAACAACGTACTGATTTACGTGGAATATTATCTCTTCCAGCTTCCGAAGAAATATTGACAATAATTCCTTGTTTATAAGAAATCATAAGAGGAATGAAGTGACGAAGAATATTAGCTGTCCCTTTGATGTTGATATCAATCACATTATCAAAATCTTGTACATCAATCTCCCACATATTACCTCGTTTATTTACCACACCTGCATTATTTACTATGAACAACCAAAGCCACACACAATTTTACTTCTTTTTTATCTTTTGAAAGAAATAATATAGTAATGATAAAAAGCTATGCATGAAAACAAAAAAAAGGGAAGAATTATATCTTTACAATTCTAAGTTTATAAGTTTTGAGTTTGGTTTCAATCTAGTTTTTAAAGAGGTTGTTTGGATCTTCAACATAACTTCAAGTAGGATAGACTGAGATGGGCTATTGTACCTCACTTAATTACGTTTGAAGTTCCAATTATAAATACTCTCTTGATATTTCGTATTGTTATGACCTATAATTAAATACAAAATATTATTATTACTACAAATGCTTCTTTAATACATACGGCGTTAGTTTAATCATTCTCTGTTTCTTCCTTTGTTATAGTGCTTATCATTTTCCATTCAGACTAAAATTAGTTTAGAATTAAATGATAAAAAACTAGTGAAACTTAATTAATTGTAATTCTTATCAATTAAGAAACTTGAAGTATAGAAAAGTGGAGGTAAAAATGTGGACCAATTCTTTTTTTTTTAAAAAAAGAATTTAATATCAATAATAAAATGAAAAATTGTAAAAAATAGCAAATTTAACAAATTATTTACAACATATAGCCAAATTTTTAGATTCTATCTATGATAGACACCGATAGAGTGTCATTGATAAATAACCATATTAATGTTTATCATTGATAGAATACAAAATTTTGACAGCTTGTAAATATTTTAATTTATTTTACTATTTTAAAAAATGTCTCTAATAAAATTATAATAATTCAAATATTGAATGATTTAAAATCAAAGTTTTTAAAATTTAATAAAAACTGCTAACGGAAGGAACATTTCAAAACAAAAAACAAATTTGGATTCATCTTTTGTATCACAAGTGCTTAGGCTCATGACCGTACTTCTCTTTTGTGTGATTGAAGGGAAACACATACACAGATATGTATAACTTCAGCTCCACCTTCTATGTATTAATCTTTTCAAACATAAAGTACTTACATAGAAACTAATTAATATTAACTAGACCCAAAAAAAAAAACCTAAAATTACCAATGATATTTTCCATGACAGTTCTTGCAAACTCTTCAACACTTCTATTGCATCTCTGCAAACAAAAACCAACATTATTTGGAAAATTATGATGAGCTTTTACATGATTTAAAAGTAGAAAAAAAAAAAACCCCCAAATTAAATATAAAGATGAAAAGAGGTTAATTAGAGGTTTATGAATTAACCACATCGATGCTGAGGAGAAAATGTCTGGCATTAGGAGAAACCCTCAAGAGTTGTAATTGAAGAGAATCAAGTTTGGTTTGATCGCGAGAGCAGCCAATAACAATATGGCCATAAGTAGCCAATTCCAAAGCTAAAGCTTTTCCTAATCCTCTACTTACACCTGTTATGAGTACCTTCTTTGAAACAGCAGCCATTGTTGAAGAAGCTTTATCTGTTGTTGTTGGGGCCATGGTGGATGTGGAGTACTTCTTTGAAAGAGATGACAAACACTACACTTTCCAATGTTTAGGGGATAGGTTTGGTTTGTCCAGTTTTCCCATATTTATTTCTTCTTACATTGGACTTTTGAGTACAGAGAACTTGTCTGCAAAATGGCCACGTCGAATTCTACACAGTACACTACGACCTGTGGTCAAGTTTTGTCCTTTTTTTTCCCTTTTTTGAGTAGGTATTAGCCACACACAATAATGTAGTGGTTTGAAGTTGTAGTTTTGTGAACAAAACCAAACCATTGAGGAGTCGTCTTCTTATTTAAGATTTTATAGCTGTCTAGGAATAAAAGATGAATGAGAATCGAATACAAATATTTTAGAATAAAAAATGACAGTTTGGTTGTGCCAAGGAGAATTCATCATTGGCTATGGTAAATAAGGATGCCAAGAGTTTGAAAACTGACAAACAAACATTCAAATCAAACCACTCCTAATAGAGTGAGAGGCATATACTATACGTATACTACATTAGTAATAGTTGAAATACAAAATATTATTATTATTAATTAATTTGGAATCAATAATAATTTTACCTATAAATACTTGAAAAATGATTAATTGATAATTAATTTTTTTAAAGGAATTGATAATTAAACTTAACTCATTGATATATTTAACAAATTTAATGTTAATTATAGGAGGAATTGTAAAAAATAGTAAAATTGACAAAAATATTTATGACATATAGTAAAATTTTCAAATTCTATCCACATTGATAGCGACTGATAATATCAGTGACATCGATAGACAGTGATAAAATTTTGTTAACTTGTAAATATTTTAATTTATTTTGATGTTTACATCTCAAATTACAATTTATTACTTAATCATATTTATATTAATTAAGTTTATTGTTAGTAATTTCAATTTTAATTAAATAATATAAGAAATTTTATTTTAATACAATATATTATATCTTTTTTTAAAAAAATACAATATATTATAGAAAAATTGAGATAGAAGTACGGTATGTCTATAAAGAATATAAAAAGGGTGTTATAAATATTATATGATTTTAAAACGCAATATAAAGTAATCAATTATTATTATTAAAAAATGAATTTTTGTAATAACTCAATTTAATTAATGGATCATAGTTTGTCAAACTGAATCACATCCATTATTAAGAGAATTTAAAGCTAAATTGAATCTTCTTATTAATTTAACATCCTTTTAATAATGAAATACAACATAGAATAGAAAAGGTACATTAATTAACTTACCTTTATATAACAATTTAATTCTTAGCTTTTTGACCATTGACCAAAATTGTAAACGTAAAATTGAATGGTCCTAAAATTAAATTAACCATTGATTATATTACATTTTGTATAACACTATTTAAACAACATTATTGTCCGATAAGACCAATGAGATTTTAAAATATCAATTTGAATTTACTTACAACAAAAATAGCAAAAAAAAAAATTATGATAATAGGATCCATGTCAGTATATTTTCAAAATTGAAAAAATAGCAAATTTAAAAGTCGATAACCCTCTAATAGGTCTTTGATAGCTCTTCGATAGTTATCTGATAGCCATTTGATATTGCTAATTACTTGTCATATTTTCCATATTCGTAATATGCAAAAAGAAGGTATCATGAGCTATTTTTTTTCTAATTGTTTTTGTCATTTAATGCAATTTTTCTACAAGTATTATATAAACCATTTGTGTGACAATTTCCTCAAAATAGTTTTTTTTTTTTCTAAGAATAAGATTTATTAAGAAAAACCAATTAGATAGACTTCTCCTCATAAATGATTAAACATATAGCTCAAATTATATGGTGAAGTATATACATGTGAGTGTATGAAAAGTGGTCTATGGAAATAAAGGCTGGAGACAAGTAAAGATGTTGAAACCACTAAAATCCAACAAATATTGAACATATAATGTAGAAAATAACCATGTGAATTAAACTTTTAAAACATAAATTCAAGCTGAGTAGATAGACTCTCAACTTTTAATTAAAAATATTAAATATATCTCTAAACTTTTAATTTTTTGTTTCATATATTATTAGAATCATTCAATATTTCGTAAGGCCTTAACTTTATAAGTACCTAGACTATTTAGAGATTTATTTAATATAAATCAAAAAGTTAAGGATTAAGTAAATTAACATTTTTTTTCCAACTTTGGATAAAAAAAAAAACTTTTCTAACGATAATTGAATAAACTAATTAAAACTAGTATGCTATTTCACATTTTTTATAGTTTTTTTTCTTTTGTTATATCTAAATTTATGCTTTATTTATGGGTTTGAAAAAGCTTATCAATCCGACCGTTGTTGATTACATTAATAAAAAATATAAAATTTTACTTTAATTTATATGGATGAAAAAGATATATTACATGAAATTATTTCAAATAATAAAGCGGTTGAAAATATTTATAAGTATAGCAAAATTTTAAAATCTATCAATAATAAACATTAATAGATACTCATGAATGTTAACATATTTTTTTTTCATTATTAGAAGTTTATCGACGTCTACCAATATTTAGATCGATATATATTGAAAATTTAATATATTTATAAATATTTTGGTTTATTTTGCTATACTAATTATTTGAACATTAAAATTCACCATTTTTTTCTTAAAAAAAAAAAAGAATAGAGGTGTTTACACATAAATCAATAAAGTGATGAGAGAGAGAAGGAAAGAAGAAGGGAATATTTGAAAGACAAGCAACCAAAAAAAAGGGGAAAAGAAAAGTGGATTTGGGTATGTCTGAATGTTGGGAGGTGAAGATAAATAAATAAGGTAAAACTTATTTTCTTATTCATTCATTCATTCATTTTTGTAAAGCATTTTATAAAATATAAAATAAAAACTTATGACTTAGTGTTCCTTAAAGTGTTGAAAAAAGAAACACAAACAGTACTGTCTTATAACTCAGGTTTTGAATCTTTGTTCTTCTTTTTTCTCTTTTTTTATTATCAGTATTATATTATGTTTTTATGTCACTTTAAAGCTGATAAAAGAAACTACCATTGCAGCATACTTTTAACACTTTCTTGTTTCTTTTTTTACTTCATTAAACAAACTACTTCTCTCTTATTCTACACACATTAGAGCTGCTGTCAAGGAAATATTACTGTGCCAAAAAAACGTTGGAGTAATGTCTTCAATATGCAGTACTTACATATCATTCGCTTTAAACAGCTAAGTACAGGATCTTGTTGGTCATCGTCGCGTCGGTGGAAGTTCAAGGAAAACACCTCGAAAACAAAACAAGAGACCACATGATTTGAAATGTTTTTCAAAGTAGAAGAAACCAAAAACACAGAAAATGAGTTGGATGCAAAAGAATATATATATATATATGTATGTATGTATAGAATATGGTGTACTGTGTGGGTGTGTATAGACACACACATATCTGGTGTCATGGGATGGGTGTTTCTCAGAGGTTGTCAATGGATTAAATAATTATAAATAACATATTAGAAAAAAGAAGTTTGTCTCTTGAGATAATTGGGTGTGGTCACTTCTTCTATCACAACTCAAATGGTCCTCAAATGTAATTATTTAATTAGTTTTGACCATTTATTGAACTAGCTTGAACCTAGATCTACAGGGAGTGGAAGACCAGTTAGCTACCTTCTAGTATATAAAGGTATTTCAGTTATATACATATAAAAAGCATAAAGTCCAAAATGTTGGACTTATACTAAATTTGATGGTACATCGAGCCAATTAATATTAAAATAAATCAAGGATACTTACTTGTCCCGTAACCAAAATTTCTTTTTCTCAATTGACCATCAACATATATATACCTTTATTTTACCACCATACCATTTGGAAATATGATTATTTTCCAAACATTTTTTTCTATAAAAGAAACACTAAATTTGTTACGTTTAAACACTTTATAAAAGATTGTTTTTGATCGGTGAAGTTTGAATTAATTTGTTTCAAATTAGTTTGAAGGGATCGAATGTATGTTATAGTGAGAGGAGTCGTTATAGTAAGTTTGGGGTTATATTGAAACTCGTGAATTTGTTCGTGGAATGTAAAGGTGTAAGATTGAACTTTTTCTTTTAATGTTTTAAAAAGAATAATGTTCAAAAATAGCAAATTTGACGAAATATTTTAACAAATTCTATCATTGATATGTTGTAGTGATAGAAAACTGTCATTGATTGATAGAATCCAAAATTTTGGTATAGCTTGAAAATATTTTAACTTATTTTTCTATTTAAAAAAATGTTCCTTTTAAAAAATATATATCAAGGGGTGAGAGTAATAATTTTTAAAATAAATCAAATTTTCAATAAATATCCATAGAAAAATTAATAGTTTATGGTGAATGCTTCTTCGATGATTGTGATTTTAATATGATAAGAAAATGTATTATTTTTTTAAAAAAGTCCTAAAAGATAAATGATTTTAAAAGTGCTCTTATCAAAAATGTTTGAAAGTTAAATTTTCCAAAATAGACTTTAAAATTAATTGAAATTATTTTCTATTTATTAAGATTAAAGAAAAGATCTCTAAAATAAATGTGGACAGGTCTTTTTTTTAAGAGGGATGATTACAAATTTAGTAATTAGATTCAAAATAATTAAGTATATAGTCATATTTTAAAAAATTTGTAAATATAGTAAAATTTGTCAAATTCTATCAACGATAAAAGTCTATTATCGATAGATCATGTTGCAAATATTGGTTTATCATTGATAGACCATACGAATTTATCAACGATACAAGTTTATTGGCAATAGTTTTTACTATATTAGTAATTTTTTTAAATGTTGTTATATCTTTAATTATTATTTCTAAAATAGCCATCAATTACAATTACCCTTTAAAAAGTATAACAAAACACAAAAATATTTACCCTCTATAAAACTATTTAAAAAATGAAGAAAGGTCACAAGCCGACAGTGAAAAATATAAAATACGTCCCGTCATTAATTGACATCTAGTGTGCATAATATATTTGGTAAATGGTTGTTTAGATTTGGACCAAATCTAAACAATTTTCTTTTCAAGATTCTTTTTGGTACACCAAAATCTAATCAAAATTTAAATTTGGGTAGCTAAATCTCAATGATTTTTTTCAAGATTTTTCGATACGTTTAGATTTGACCGTTTAAACTTAGCTATCCAAATCTAAATGTTTTCTAGATTCTTTGCTACGGGATCGTTGTTAGACGATCGTTTAGATTCTTCTATCCAATATCATTTTTTTCACGATCTTTTATATTTGGAACAACCACAGTGTGAATTTTTTTAAAAAAAAATAGATATTTTATATTTGGTACACGATCTTGAACTAAATATCCGTTTGAAAAAAAATAAAAGAAAAATTGTAGAAGAAGAAGAGAAAAAGACGATGGAAAGAAAAAAAATCGCAAAGAAGAGAACGAGAAAAAACACGATGAAAAGAAGAACAAACCTAAAATATTTTTTAAAATGATCTCCTTCATGACTTTTTCCTTTTGTTCCACGGACCTTAAATATTTTAGTTGTTTATTATATTTATAAAAATTAACCTATCTTATTTCTAAAGATACTTGGAAGAAAAAAAAACATTTATTTCCATAGAGAAATGCTTGTATTAATAGAAAGCAATAGGGCGAATAGCAATATACAATCATCTAAATTGATATGGTTTTGAATCCACGTGGGATATATATAGTAAATAGATGGATCATCCATTCATTTTACAAATTTTAGCATTTTTTGGTACCATCTATGCATTGTCTATTCCAATGAACAAAAGAGATAGATGAGTTGATTTCTTCAATCTACCAATTATCACATTCACTAATACTTTCCTTCTTCTCCAACAATTAGAGTGATTGCTTGTAGGCAATCAAATTCCACAATTAGGTTAGGGCATGATAATCATTTATTAGTCTCTTCAATGGAATCAAATTCACTTTCTTCGTATTAAATCTTTTGTGGGATAGAAATTGACACAAATCCAAAGATTTTTTTTTAGAAACAGAAATGTATCACAAGAATCTCATATATATTATTTGTACGTCATAGTAAGCTATTTTTTTCGTCATTAGAACTTTGTTGCATAACTTGTGCTTTAATATTTGTTTTGGTGCCATGAAATGTTCCATCTATCCATTTTTACTATAAACTTATTTTAATTTCATTTAAGTATCTCAATTTCTTGAACTAACATATCACAAATTCTCAAATTTATCTCCTAAAAAACTACATTCAGACTCTGAAAATAGTCGAGCGTCTGAGAAAAAGGACTAAAATTTAAAGGTGGGATAATAAAGATGAAAAGAATGGAAACAAGATGAAGAGAAGAAGTAACAAGCAAGGAAAAGGAAATGATGAGAACAAGAGGAGTAGATCTAAAATAATAAAACAATGTTTGAATGACATAAACAAACAAATATATAACCTAGATTTCAAAAAATGTAATTTCATATGAAATAAATATTTTGAATCATTTGTGTCCTTCTTGTTAAAATTTGTCACAAAATACCAATTTAAGTGCTTTCATAGTGCTATTGCCATAAAGTACCTCTGA
>JBBPDI010000009.1:958458-970041 GCA_037974545.1 Cucumis variabilis | reverse complement strand
GAAATAAAAATACTTGGTTGGATAACAATTAATTAACATTTATTATATATAAAGAATGTATCACACATAACTCAATTCTTTGAGCATAATGTTTGAATGGCTAGAGTTGCAGATAGATTTGTAACATTGCCTAATCCAAACCACTTTGTAGATACATCAATCGAACAACTTTTCATTCTAATGCAAATCACTTCCACCATGATAGCACTGTTTATTACATGCCACGAGCTTTGTTTGAATGAGCCACATTTTCCATTTGGATTTCCATAGCTAGCAAACTGAATTTCGGAGATCATGTATCCTCCTTGACAAGACAATTCTAATGTGCTTCCTTCATTAACATTTACACATAGTTTCTATAGTGATTGTTTGAACTGAGACTTGTTGAGGATTTCCACCAATTTCTTCAAATAAAACTAATGTGTTTGTGTCATCTGATAGAAAAGATCTTGGAATGTGATACCATCTCTGTGAAGGATTTCCACAATTTTCAACACATTTACTGGGGTTATATGCACCTCTGTAGTCACATGTTGAACTGCAACTATCATTGCCAGCAATGAAAGAAGGCCAAAAACGACCTATGCTTTGTCCATTTACCCAAGCTTGATCTTTTCCCATTCCTTGCATGTCCAATGTTATAGGGTCAATTCTTGAAGGTGTCTTGAAGCTTGTTTTGTACCATGTCATTCTCTTTCCAATAGACTTTTGATTTATCATGCTCCAATTTGTTCTTTGTGAGAACACCGGGTTGTAAAGTTGCTTCATTTCTCCATTTAATCGAACCTTATGTAATAAACACTGTTAATATAATCTGTAGCTATGCGTTATGCTTTTAACTTCAGGTTTAGCTAAAGGGCAAAATAAAGTTAAACTATATAGTAAATAGATAACACGGCACTTTGGTAACCCAGTTCGACAAATGCTGCCTACGTCGGGAGAGCTTTCTTGCTCAGGTTGAGAGTATTATTAAGATTCAATATTCATGTAACAAACATTACTAGTTACACAAATTCACTTGTTAAAGTAAACTACAATAACTACTTTCAGGCTCCCCCTGAATCAAGTATGAATCTTCTCGAGTTACTTTCAGGCTCCCCCTGAATTATTGAACCAATGTCTTGACTTGAACTGAGTTCTTAATATTCTCTTGCTTCATCCTGCACATACTAAATACACAACATCTTCATTAGCATTTGCGCAGAACCATTACGAACCTGTGAGGAAGATCAACCTTCCAACAGTTTTCGGACGTCTTTTATCACAACCAACATGCTTAGCTTTCAAAAAAAGATACGTAACAAACATTTGTTTGCCATATAAATATGAATCCATATGAATCCCCCTTTTTGTGAAAGGATCACAACCACCAATATTCTAATAGATATTGTTAACCACTTTTAATATTTTAATTGATAAAACATTATTTTATCAATCTAACACCTTATAAGACCATAAATTTGATGATAAATCAATTGTGACATTTCTATCTCCAATTAGATAAATGGGACCTCCATCAATTCCAGTTGGTATAGTGTCATAAAATGCATCGTAATTTTTCAATCCTACTGTGGCACTCAAAAGGGTTATGGTGTTAGTCCCCGATTTTATTAGAATAGGTTTCTCAAATACAAAGCTCTGACAATTGCTTTCCTATTGTGACCCAATGTATCTTCTATTCACAAAGGCATGAAGCATATGACCTTTTGTATTCACGGCTTGGAGAGTTACATTTTGAAGTGAAGATGTTGCATTTGAGTCAATATTCGTCATGTACCACAAATAGTCACTGAAATCAACGGTGGTTCCTTTTTATTCTAAGAGAAGGTTTGTTTTAAATGTACCTTTTCCTTGTAGAGTATCTCTCATGGGCTCTAGAGCCCAAACCCACGAGAAATGAGCATTTTCTTTCTTATTATGCACCTTTACAAATATAGATGTTTGAGAATTGATCTTTGCAGTGTTGAATACCTCTTTGTTGCAACCGTCTAGAACGCTCACAGACCAAACTGGTACAAAATACTTTCCATCTGCTTGCAAATCTATGGTAGCATCATTCTTGTTATCTGTGTTGCTTAAAAAGAAAAATCTCTACCCTGTTGTTGGTTTAGAGAATTTTGTTAAAGTTACAAAGCTACTAATTTTTTGGATGCATGAAGTTGTTTAAGATGTCCCCATTTGGATTGGTTCAAGTTTCCATATTCATCAAGTGGAGCATTGTAATCATAAGACGTAGTGATGAATGGACCTCCTGCTGTTCTTCCAAAGTTTGTGCCTCCATGATACATGTAATAATTATTAAACACGCCACCAGATTGAAAAAATCTTGCCACAGAAAAAGCTACATCTTTTACACTTCTATATGGGTCTTTGTCACCCCATTTCTTGAACCATACACCCAATATTCAGTAAACATTTTTGGGCTCTTGGGATTGTTAGGACTAAAGTCATAATCACAATAGAACCCGTTGCATGTATTAATAATAGGTTGTGGGGCATCACTCTGTTGACACATGATCCATGGAATACCAATATCGAGAGATTCGACCATTTGAGCACATCAATTGATATATGCTTTTCCTGCATTGGTGTCCTCACATTTCCATACTCGTTCTCAATTTGAGCTAATATTATTGGTTCTCCTTGGGATGCGAAGAGGTTGGCTTGTTTACACATGTTCACTATCTTTGTTGTAAAAGTTTGCATTTCATTCTTGTAAACTTGATTGTCAGTTCGAAATTGGATTCTTGACAAATTATGCAACCACAATGGAAAGCCTTCGTAGTTTCATTCTGCACACACATAAGGACCAATCCTCATCACGACATATAGTCCATCATCTTGAATGAGTTGAAATTTTTTGATAAAATCTAGTCATCCAACATATTGAATGAGTTGAAAAAATTGATAAAATCTAGTCGCCCAGTGAAATCATATTTTCATCGTTGTGGTTCATGACGATCTCAAAAATGTATGTCTTGATTGCATCAAGTCTATCTTCTTTAGCTTTCTGAATAAGATTAGGCCACATTGCGTCAGTGCTGCGTGGATAATGCATTGAACCTGACAGAATCACACATCGTTCGCCATTGATAATTATGGCATTTGAATCATAAGAGACATTGTCTACTCTACAAAAAGAAAAACAAGCTAAAGTTACAATGAGAGAAAAAACAAGCCATTGAAGGTTAAACATCTTTAAATTTACAATTATGCTTGGTTTATTCATTTGTGTTGATCAATGTGTTTATATATAGGGAAACAACTAGAGTTCTTTCCAATCTATATTTGTAATCTTCTAGTTGTTAATGGATTGAAAAATAGAAAAAAAATGTTAATGAATTTAATTAATCCTCAGACACTTTATCTATATGAACCACTTTTTCTAAAATTTGAAAACATCTTTAATTTAGTCCAAACTTAAATTTGTTAACTATCCAATAAAAAATGTTACAACAAAATTTGTTCTCCCCACATGAATTTGCTCATTTCATTTTCTATCTTTAATTTGAATTTGGTTAATAAATTTAACGATTAAGTTCGAGTTTTGTCTCGTTAGATGATATTTATTTTCAACAATGAAAGACGAATGATACAAAAATTGATGGACAGTGATCATTCAAACGCTTAATTCTCATCACCTGAATTCTCTAAAACTCTTCTTTCTCGTTATAAGGTAGTCTAAGTTAGATACTTCTTTCAAAAATCTATACCATTATAACGAAATATATTATACTTTGTGAAAGTTTTATTATTATTTAATTAGACTAGACCAGAGCTCATTATCATACTAAAGCTCAAAATCAAAGTCCACTGATTCTACTAACCAGTTGATACAAATTCAAAAATACTTTTGTCGCTCCTCACCTACTTTTATAGTTGTTATTTGTTTTGTTTTTTAAACATTTCATACCAATGCGAATGAATGAGAGAAACATAAAAAGAGTATTAAAAAGATCAATCAAATGGACACACGTTTGACAATTCGGATGTAGATTCTAAAATTTGCATGTCCTGAACACTTGTATGGTTTCTTTCATACATTCAACTGCAAAAAACCGACCACATTGCAAACCCCGAGAAACTTTGAAAAAAAACGAGAAACAAAAAGATGGATAAAAACAAGAAAAAGTTTTTGATACTAATTTGTTGAAGTTTTGATAATAAGCCCTTTATGCTAATTGATGATGTTCGTCATCATTGTACTCATTGATCATCTACTCCTGCATGTTGATCTTGGAAAGTAATAGCTTTATCAGAAGCTTTTGTTCTCTCAGCTTCTCTAAACTTAAGCAAGTATTTGGAAGAAGCCTCAGCATAATTATCTAAGCCAAGAGAACCAAATGCCCAATAGATATCATCACCATTGAGAGTTCTTCTATTCTCATTGTGACATCTTTGTGCTGCTTCACTTGTTACAAAGCTAATGAACTCATTTGCACATTCTTGCATTCTCTTCTTGGCTTCTTTTGAAATCTTCCCCTTTTCTGGAACTATCTGCTTCATTATTCTCTCAACATTGGCAATTGGTAGTTGAAGACTTTCCCAATGCTCTCCCATAATATTCTTCTGATCAACAATAACGTTATTGTTGGTTGTTGCAACACACACACACACAGTTATATATATATACACACACACGAGCATGCATGGTATAGTAAAGTGTTAAAGTACCGATATATATAACTAAATTATAGGTTTTGTATATATATTTTAAATTACGTTAAAGTTTAGTAACCTAGTAAACAATAAGTTAGAAGTTTGGAGACAAAGTACGTAGATATTCACTTTAAAGTTTTGGGACTAAATAATCACATTTCTTAAAGTTTATGGACTAAGTTGTGATTTAAATTTAAGTTTGACACAACTCAACAATTTTTTTTTTTTGTTTGGGTCGAGTTGTGATTTTACCTGATATTAGAGGTGAGAAGATCAAGTATGCAAACTCCTATATATAATATCATTTCTCTTCCAATTAATATTGATTTCACTTGTTGGTCTAGATTTAAAGATGATTTTACATTGAATTAGAGAAGAAAAATCGTAACCGTCCGTTTTAATAATGACTCAATATGAAAATAAAAAAAAAATATATATATATATAGTTGTTGAAAACAAAAGAAGATGAAAAGAAAAAGAAAAAGAACAAAATGATATATAATTACTTCACAATGAAAATTGTTTATTTTCAATATGGAATATACTTCATTTAAATAAAAATTGAGAAGAGATAAGAGAGAGAAGAGAATAATAAGAAATTAATAGCTTCAGATACAATGTAACTAAATTGAAAACCACAAAAAGATTCCATCTATAATTCGCAAAAAAACTTTGGTACATCACATGATGAATTTTAATGAAAGTGGGGTTAATTAATTAACCTTTTTAATTAGCTAAATTGGAAGACATAAATTCCACATTAATTAAATGGTTGTTATCTCTAAAATATCTCTTTTTGTTTTCCTTTTTGGGTTTTACCATCTGAACTATGAACAATAACCTAATTTTGTTTTAACATTGTTGATTCTTCTTTTTTAAACCTTTGATGACTATGTTTATTTTTTTTTAAAGATACAACCCATCAATAATAATCTAAAAAGCGAACCTTATATTATGGTTTTTTTTTTTTATATAAATGTAATGAAATGTTGAATTCACGAACGGATTCTTAGTCAACAAACGTAATCTAATTGCAAAATTGAGGATGATCAATTTAATTACTAAAAATTATAAGAGACACACTAGCTTTTTTCTAGATATCGTTGAAGGAATTTTCAGTTGTTTTCCATTTACCGTTACAAATACTATTACTATTATAGTAAGAGAATTATAAATATGTCATAAGTATTGTTATTATTACAGATATATTGACCTTAGGTAATGGTAACAATAATACAAGACCAAGACAATGATACCAGAGTGTATATACAACAGCAATTTCACTCACAAAGTCGTTAAATATAACAGAAGTAGATAAAGACATAGTAATAACAATTAATTGCGTGCAAATCTCAAGTGTAGAAGAAGAAACTCCTCACACATAACTGTCAATTAACGACTTCCTCCTTTCTTCAACAATGGAGCTTGGCTGAGCCTCCCTCAATTTGAAAACATTCTCGATGACCGATAACTCAGTGGCAGTGGTGTCCAAACCACAAAATGCAGTCCAGTCATTAGCTGTTAATCCAGCCGCAATCACTTCACTACCACGATTCACGGTTCCAGCGACTAACGGGATCTGAAGAAGGGTTGATAGCTCGTCAAAATCTTCAATGGATGTATGTGGATGAACCTACAGAATACAAGCACAAGTTCAACTTTTTGGGAACTAGATCTTTAACATGAAGTTGAGGGAATGAATGATCAATATAGAGACTACACTTAGGAGCAACTAGCAAGAAAGGTGAATGTTACCAAGCCTCCCCTATTCGTAAAACTAGAGTAGCTTCCTACGAGAACGTTGCCCGCTACTGTCTGCCTAAAGACCTCTACTCCAAGAATATCAGCGATGAGGTCTTCAGTTTCCAGATCGATGAAAGAACTCGGTTATTTAGTCGGTAAAAGAAAAGGAATGGATGACAGAACTAAACTAATCTCGCAGTCCAGATGTATCGTGTGATTACAAATTAGAAATTAACGACTGCTCAAAAGAAGCTATTGCCTCCAAGTCATGTACAAGCAAGCTCTTTCATGAACATTTGATGGTGATGGAACAAGTTAGGCTAGAAGAATAAATGTGAGGTGGGAAGGATAAGCCAAGAAAATACCCGGTCAAGATTGGTATGTGCGAGAGCAACGTGATCATTACAAGCAATCGTGTTTCCCAAAGCAGACAGTCTCTCTTGTATACGTTGAACAACAACTTGGTCAGGTAAGCTGTTCCTCAAGTGCTGAAGCTCTTCAAGATGCAAACAATAGGAACATAATGTCAGCTAAGCAATTTTGCCATACTCTTTCACCAATTGATCGTGAGATTAGATACTTGGAGGAAAAATATTACAAAGGAAATAAGAAAAAGCAGTGGAAAACACGGCCAACGAGTAAGGATGCTTGTACCTAAGAAATGTTTAGGCTTCACCAACACCACAAAATAAAACCTCCAAATAGAGGTTCAAAATTCAATAATTCAAACTCACAATGCAATCATACATGACAATAATCCAAGACTCTTGTTGATCAAAGTTGTAACCATTTACAATTTTATCATCTAAACAGGTAGAGTTAGATATCATTAATACAAAAAAGTGTAAATGACCAGAGTCAAACATCATAAGTAGAAAATTTAAAAGCAGGACATTGTTTTTATTTCCATTAGCATCGAATCAAAACTCTGTTGCACTATAATAGAAAGATACAAAGGCATTCAAAAGAGATGTGGTACAAGTTTACACCTCAACTAATAAAAGATAGAAAAGCTTACCTTGATCAATAGTGGTGTGCGGTACGAGAAGCCCATTTTTGTTTCCTAGAATAAGGAATAAAAGCAATGTTATGGTAACACGAAGATGGATAGTTTAGGACTCACACTATTGAGGGGTACTCTTCCTTCAAAAGATGGGCAAAAAATGTGAGTGAGCTTTACGAACCAGCAGATAGACGGCCAATAATGCGAGTCCCACCAATAGATGCTTTAACAACCGGAACGACACCACGTAGTTCAGTTTCAAAGGCACTAAAAAAAAACATTTGTAAGAAATTGCTTCTATTTCAAAAGGTACAAAAACACGATTAGGAAACAGAAAAAAGGAAGAACCTGTAGAAATTCTCAGAGCCACCAATTGCAACCAAGCAGTAAGCATTAGTGAGCTTGGAGAAAACCCCAATGTCACATGAGTTCTCAAACATAAGCCCTAAAGAACCAAAATATGTGAAAAATATTGTAGTTGACACAAACCCAAATAAACTTCAAAAAAAAGACACTTAATAAAGGTAGGTAAAAAACAAGAACATATGTGAAATGAAGAAACATTAAAATGGAAGAAAAAGACTTGGTGAGACTTACTGGTCGCCATGAGCTGCACACAATAACCTTGAAGAATCGACAACAACAACCTCCCTCTTGGGCCATAAACTCAAAGTCCCTTGCAACCCCTATAGAGTAAAAGAAAGTTCAATGTGCTCAATAATGTGAGATAATTGCATCAAAGCCCTAATCCCAAATCCAAATCCTCTTGCTCACATAATCATCAGTTAATAATTAAAAGTACAAAATTAACCTTAATTTTCTTTTTCCCTCTTTCTCTCCTCTTCCTGATTTTCCCTTTCTCCATTTTTTTTTCCAGTCACAGAGTTGTGTCATGTAACACCTCCAAAACTTTACACTAAACTAGGGAATATTACCAAGATTTACCCTTAAGCTAACTCTACTAACTACGACACTTAAGAAAAATTTGGCAACACGACTACATAAGAGTGAACACTACACGTTTACAAAACACATAACAAGCAATCAAGAAATCAAATATTTAAAACTCTTTCAAACCAAATTCAGCTGAAGTTTCCCAAATTTGAACATGTAGCACAACTAAACAACTCGAGCTAAAGTCAATCTCAAACTAATAACAGAATGATACAAAATCTGAAGCAACATTCAGACGTGCTCAGCCATAATACAACTAAAATTTCAGAATCAGTTCAAGTGCGTCATACATACCAAATGCAAACTACATAACAAGCCAACAGGTTGAAATCTACTTGCATATCGTTCTAGAGTGCTCCTTAGCTATTCCAAAGACAATTGAAATATTAAAATAAAATTCCAACATTAAATCTCAGTTTGAAACCTTGATAGGAGTCTCAGAGAGTGTTCAGAATGAATAAAAGCAACCACATACAACCTTAAGCTTCGCTCCAACATTCCGAATTTAATTTTAAATTACAAATAAAGAGTCACCAAGAATTATATTCTAACTAAATCACAACGCCTTAAGATTCAAAATGAGGTGTTACCTATTGAAACACACCAAACCAAACAAACTTAGAACACTGCCAGAAAGCTATACAAAGGAGTGTACGGAAGGAAAATTTATAAAAACTTCCCCTAACGAACCCTAGTCCGAATAAGCTTAATCCTAAGTATTTAGAGCTTATAAGAAGTGGGTAAGTCAAATCTGAATTGAATGATAATGGGTCTTTACCAAGACGGAGCTGGAACGGCGTTGCTGACAGATAATCGAAGATTAAGATCGTGAGGTTGATGACACGGAGGAGAAAGCAAAGTCAAGATAGGAATTGGCTGATTAATTATACTTTTGATCCATTTTCAAATAGTATACTATTTTAGTTTTCCCATTTTTATTAGTTACGTAATACTAATCATTGTTTTCTCTATTTTGCTTTACCCCAAAAAGTGTATTCAATATATTACATTCATACTTCTCATTCTTCTTTATGTGAAATAAACAAGAAATTAAACATATCTTAAAAAAGAAGAAACTAGAGAACAAAAAACGAGCTAATTTGGTGAAGAGGTTTCACCGACTCCATCAATACATCCATGGTCATCTTTACGTTCTTTATCATCATCTTCTCGTAATAGTAGTCGTTGAGTACTTTTGCATTTATATTCATCAACCTTAATTCTTTCAACTTCTCTAAACTTAAGCAAGAACTTGGAAGAAGCCTCAGCATAATTATCTAAGCCAAGAGAACCAAATGCCCAATAAATATCATCACCATTGAGAGTTCTTCTATTCTCATTGTGACATCTTTGTGCTGCTTCACTTGTGACAAAGCTAATGAACTCATTTGCACATTCTTGCATTCTCTTCTTGGCTTCTTTTGAAATCTTCCCCTTTTCTGGAATTATCTTCTTCATTATTCTCTCAACATTGGCAATTGGTAGCTCAAGAAACTCGTCCCCATTATTATGGTTTTCCATTCTTTAACCTTAATATGTATTTGTTCATATAATATGAATATGGTGTTGTACTACCTCATATTATATCTATATATATACATGTTTTGATGGAGATGTATATATTAATTAAAATGTATAAGCTTTTGATTTATGGAAAACCTTTTGATGTGTCGAATTAGGTTTAATTCGTATATTTTTATCTCACTTTTACGTGTTCCATTCATGATACCTATTGTGATCCTTAAACTTTTAACTTTGTATATATATTTCTTAAATTTGCCATTTACCATTATTCATCGGGTAATGTTTTGGGATTAATTGTTTATTTAACTAAGTAAATAGGGGAGAATGAGGATTTTCTGTTAGGGAAATTGACAAAAATATTTATAAAATAAGCAGTCTTTGACACTTCTTTTTTTTGCATATTGCGAATATGATAAATATGACTAAGTAATTAGGAATATCATACGGATATTAGAGAGTTATCAGAGGGCTATCAAAGAGTTATTGATTTTTAAATTTACTATTTTTGTAAGTTAGAAAATGTAGTGACATGAACCCTATTATCATAATTTTTTTTGCTTATGTTTGCAAGCGCCCCTTTGTGTTATTTAGCAATGTGTTATATGTGGCTAAATTCTATTGAACGGGCTACATTGCTTTGGTGAAGAGAAAGTTAGTTTAAATAAGGATGAATATATGACTATTTCTTAAGACTCACCGGTTCTTTGTTGGAGAGAAGAATTGTTGAGAATGCTACCAAACTCTCTCGCTCTGGCTAGATGAGAACAAGAACCATGTCATATATAAGTGAGAACAATTATTTCCAATGATATAACACATTTTAAGTGAAATCAAAAGTAAAACCATAAGAGTTTATTCATGAAATGGACAACATCATATTAGGTATTATTGAAAATGAGTCAATTGTATTCTCAAATATAGCAAACGGTTACTTAATAATGAATAATGATAGACACTTATCGACAAACAACGATGAGCATAAAAAGATGTCCAATTTTACAAAAAAATATTATATTCATTAGAGAGCACGCGGAAGGAGTAAAAAGTGTTCAACTTTTCTAAATATTAAAGGGAGAGGAGTGTGCATTACACACAACACCCATTTGTTTTGTAGAAATAACAATACACATCAAAACTTTAAACAAATGTGTCAAATAAACAAAAGCCAATAATTGTGTAGGAAAATGCATAGGTTTTTGAATTAATTAATAAAAGGAAGTGTCTTAATACTCTTTTTTCCAATTGGAATCCAATTAGCATTCTCATTCTTTCGATAATACAATTTGGTCATTCCACTTTTCAAACCATTTTACTTTCTTTGAAATTTTATATATATCCTTAATAACTGCTTTGGTGTCTATTAGATATGTCTTTTTCTTTATATATTTGTAAAAGTTCAGGCTAACTTACACACACCTCGACTAATCTCATGTAACAACTTCCCTCACCTATGTTCGTGTCATTAAAATTGAATAAATGTGGATGAAGGCATAATAATATAATTTCTGATGTGAGTTTGAAACAATAATGTAATAGGTAAGTGAAGGGTTTAGACTGAATGAAAGTGATCAAAACCAAAACAAATTATTGTGAATACATGCATATAATCATCATATTGCCCTCGGAGGTTTTTCCAACAATGCAGAAAGGTAGACTTCATTTTTTGATTTAGGAGCAATACTCCATTTATGTTTCTTGTA
>JBBPDI010000009.1:935908-955105 GCA_037974545.1 Cucumis variabilis | reverse complement strand
ATCTGCATAGGTGAGGGCAGCTTATCAGCGTTGGTCCAATAAGCCTTCCATTTCAAGAGTAAGATCGGGTGGATAGCTGGGAACATAGGATGCAAGACGGAATTCACTCCTACCCGCTTTAGGGTTAGTAGATAGGTTATTCTCTTAAGCACTGCATCCAAGTCTTGAACAAGGGGCCTCACCCTCTCATTGGCCTGAAAAGGATTAAGTTTATAGGTTGAACCTTAAACTAATTGTTCAATAGTGGATTAGTGGGACTTAAGAAGCAAGATGAAATGGTATTTTGACCTAGCCGAGGTTATGAACAACTTGTGAAAGATTAACTTACTTATCATGGTTTTATCAAATTGACACAAATATATCTATAGTGAGGGGAGTGCAACTATAGGACTTTAGTGAAATGACCCGTTAGTTAACGAATGTTGATTAACTCGATCTAAAAGAGTTTAGCTAGTTAATCTTGAATCGTCGGAGCCCATGATCTATAGGTCCATTAGGTTCCCCTGCTAGCTCATATGGAATAAACTTAGAACAGTGTGATGGAATAAATCGAATTGTTTGAATTGGAAGAAGAGAGAGAAACCAACAAGCATATGTGATATAGCCGTCGATTTTTTGATTAGAATAGAGTTGTGTTTAAAGAAGATATAAATACTATCAATATGAATACAGTCATACTAGGAAGCTCGAAATTGATGGAAAATGTGAAAGTTGTAAAAAGTCAAAATATTGATTTTTTACTTTGAAAAGTCAAACTTTGACTGGCCTTATATTCAAATGTGATTTGAATTTTAGAAAAATGAATGCGGATTCATGCTCGGGAGGTCGAAATTAGTCAAGACCAACAAAATGATAAAAAGTCAAAATATTGACTTTTGACTTGGAAAATCGAAGTTTGACTTTTGACTTGGAAAAGTCAATGTTTGACTTTTGACTTGAAAGGTCAAATGACCATTTTACCCTTGGACTAAGTTAGTGAAAAAATCAAACATTTTGTTTGATAATTCCAATAACACTTAGTGGGATATGTGGGCCACATGAGATGTAGACATCTAGCCTACTAAGATCCACTAATTGTTAGTGGAATATTAGGTGTTGAAATTTAGCAAATTAATTACATGTATTTTTTCATGTAATTAGGTTATAAATAGGAGTGTTTTCAATTGGTTAAAAAACTTTTGGCCATTTTCTAGTAATTTTAGAAATTACTATTTTATTACACTCTAAAATCTCAACAAAAAATTTTACCTTCCAATTTCTTTTTATCTCCCTTATTTCCTACACCAAAATTGGATCTCACAATCCGATTCTTTGTCTAGAGGATATTAGGTGACTACAAAAGGTTATCTCGATTAGAATTGGTAAGGAGATATCGATGATTTACGAAAGCTTCAAAGGTAATATTCCCCAAAATCCTAAATTGTTTAGTTTAGGATTCCATGTTAATTAGGGGCATTTATGATAGAATTTCGATTCTTTTTTCCGCTGTGCATGTCTCTTTCCTTCAACCATAACCTTGAAACACTTCTCCATTAAATTCAACCACACCTCAGCATCCACAGGGTTCGTAGAACGTTCAAATACTAATGCTCTTAAAGCTTTTAACCGTTCTATTTCGTACTCCTTCTCTGAATCTTTGGATGCAGATCCTACTGACTCAATTATCTTTAAGCTTTCTAACATTCTTTCCGTCTATACTGGTGGGGCACTTGACTTCCCTTTCGATTGTTTTGGGTTAGAGTCTCATGTCCTTTTCTTGCCTTTTCATTTCTATCTATCAGTTGTCCAAACCAAAAATCCTATAACATATCAACTCATTAGATATGTTATAATTAACTTCTAACTCAAATGCATGAAACTTAACTCATACTCTTTCCTATAACTCATGTAACTTTAGATTCAATTTTATCCTTTTCCCAAGGAAACAAACTCAGCTGACATCTATTTGACATCAGACCACCTTGTACGCGACTTAGATACTTACTTCTCAGTTCCCAAAGAACTAATTTTGCTCTGATACCACGTTGGTATCAAACTTAGATTTCTACCCCCAGAGACTAACCTTTGCTCTGATACCAAGTTATCACACATTGCCCCGATCACTTGTTTGCTCACTTCGAGACGTGGCATGAAGCCAATCGATATTATTCTTCCGAACAACATCAGTTGACCCTATCCATAACTCTTAACAACTTACGTAAATTAAAACTTATGCAACGAAAACTATGAGAACCAAGATGAACAACTTTCTATACTTTTAACAGGTAGTCGAGGCTAAATTCCATTGCTTACACATTTTTTATAGACCAAACAAAAATTATACAACTACACTTAAGCTTATGCAAAACCATGTGCATGATAAGATTCAATCTACAGAACACATCATTTGGCGTTTTGTACAAAAATTTTGAGGTAAGAAAGTTAACTCATTTTAAAGCAACTTTGTAGAAGGAAGTTTGATCAAAAGAGTTATGGATTTTAAATTATAACTTTTCTAAGTCAGGTTATATAGTCTGGGCGAGAAAGTAGGCGATATAGTCATGGAAGCTAGCTATGCATTTTGGACAACTATGTGGCATCATTCGGGTAATCGGCATTAGGATTTAATGAATTGTCAAAATCTTGTTAACATGCATTTTAAGGTTTAAAGTACGCAGGAGGTATCTTAAGAAGGTTTAAGGTGGATTTAAGCAAGGATGAGGTGTCAACTTGTACTCATGCAAGGAGCTCTATAAATAGACCAGCTTCAATATTGAATTTCTCACAATCTACTGAGCGTTTTGAGTGAATTATTCTCTAAAGTTTCTATTTTGAGTCTATTTTCTATATTGGGGCTGCTGGTTTAATTTGAAAAAGGAAAAGCTAAGTTTGAGTTAAAAGAAGAGAGGAAGGTCATTCTCGGGTAAAAATTGAATAGTCTTTACACCAAGGAGGTTACAGGACGCATTGGGTTGAATCTTTTGCTGCAATTTTGAGGTAATATTATCAAGAAATTTTTCAACAACTATGTAGAAGAAAGTATTTTTATTTGAGTGCTGTATTTTAAGTTATTAAGCTTTACGGTAAAGATAAGGTTCTAGCCAAGTGACAAGGTTAGGCGAGATGGGCAAAATTGTTATGTTATAGAGGTTCTTTTGATGTTTCTGGGAATTTCTAAGGATCTTTAAGATATTTTCATGTTTAAGAGACTAAATAAGGAATAAATATGAATTTTTTAGGATAAGAAGAATTCAAAAAAAGTCCCGAGACCAAGCAATAAGGATTGTGAGTAACACCATGTTTTAAATCATTATTTATGAAACATGTTTTCAAGCTCTACAAGCAAAAGCTTGTGAGTAACACCATATTTTAAATCATTATTTATGAAACATGTTTTCAAGCTTTACAAGCAATAGCTTGTTAAATGATTTACTAAAAGCATGATTTGCAGTGAATATTTCAAGTTACGTTTTATGATAAATGTTTACTAAAATGATATTTCTAGCCATGTTATGATTTCACGATTCAAGGAAATATTTTAAATAATTTCAAGGAAATATTTCAATCTTTTCAAATATTTTGTGCCATGCCCGAATATAACATGAGACCTATTATATACATGTGGTTAACTCCATACTGATGGTAGGGTTGACGAACCTATAGTTTATAGGCAATTAAGAAGGGTATATTTTGATGCCTTAAAGGAGAGGGTTAGTTATCCATCAATAGTCCTGTTTTCGAACGAAGGGTTAAATAATGCTCGTGGCTATAGAGGACTTTTTTCGAAATTACAAATATTCAATGTTTCAAGTTTTATTTTATGAAATGATGATTTACTGATAAATGTATTTAAGCTAAAATTTTATACTAAAAAGTTTACAAAAAATGTTTTCTAACACCATTGCTCACTAAGTCTTTCGACTTAAGCTTTCAAAATATTTTTCCACTTTCAAATCTCTTAAACTCTTTGGAAAATCTACACTACCTAAAGTTTGGATCTTACAATTACAAACCTTTTAAACTCTTTGGAAAATCCACACTACCTAAAGTTTGGGTCTTACAATTCTCTCCCACTTAAGAAATTTCATCTTCGAAATTTTAGATCCTAACTCAGAAACATTTTACTTAGCCTTCAACAACATACTTAAAATAAAGAACTTACCAGTAACGACGCCAATGTCTCCTCTGCATCTTGTTGACCTAATGCATACATTCTTCCTTGCTACCGTGGTTTGCCTACCACTCCTTTTTGCTTGACATCACTCGTTTCTTCTCCAGCAACTGCCACTTTTGGTTGGTTAACAGTCTGTGATTGAACTTGGAAATCCTCTTGCTTTTCAAACTTCATTTTAGGACAATTCCTTCTAAAATGTCCAGGTTGCTTGCACTGATAACAAATGTTTGCTTCTATCAGACATTGACCTTGGTGTATTAAGGACTAATTTCTTTCTTCACGTTTTAGTAATCGCAACTGACTTAACTGAAAAACTTCTTCGCTGTCCATTTGGGTAAATATTTCCCATATTAACCTTCCATATCTTTTTTCCTTTAGAAGAACATACTTGTCTTTGTTTTTGTTCTTTCATCCTAAAGTAATGTTTTGAGAAAAACTCTTCCTCAAACAATTCTCAAAATTTTCTCCAACTTTATCTTTCTACCGTAGTCAAATTTCTTTTCATTTGTTTCCACCAATCTCTTGCTTCTCCTATTAACATAGTTTCTACTAGTCCGACTTCTTGATCTTCAGGGGATTTGATAATCCTGAAGCAATCAATCAATCTACTTAACCATTCGTCCGCTTTAATCAAACTAGTTGACCTCCTAAATATATCAACCCCTAAAGCTTATAATACCCTGCTAGTACACTTATTCCTATAATCCATTTGATATGCAAGTAACAAGATTTCCTTTTCCTTGACAATTTTTAAAAATGAAACTTTAACTTACATTGCTTTTGGCAAGATTGTACTCTGGTCGCTGCTTAGGTACTTTACCAGCCAATCTACTTTGTTGGAAACATCATTTTATGTGGAAATAAAGTATTTTTCTAGTTCAAAAATCAACTTGTTTTTTTTAAAAAAAAACTTTTTGCATTTAGACTAAACTAAGATCATATTTTTAAAATACACTTAGACTCTTAGTTTTCCCAAAGATTTAAAAACTTTCTCTAATACCAAACTAGTATTAGGTCTTTTGAAACAAACTTAAATTTCTACCTCCGAGACTGTTTTAGATTTCTACCCCAAATACTAAACTTTGCTTTGATACCAAATTGTCATGATCTCCAATTTTATGTTATAACCCGACTTAGAAAAGTTATAACTTAAAATTCGTAACTCTTTTTATTAAAGTCGGGTTACGTAGTCTGGGCGAGAAAGTAGGCCAAATAGTCATGGAAGCTAGCTATGCGTTTCGGACAACTATGTGGCATGATTAAGGCAATCGATTTAAGGATTTAGTGAAGTGTCAAAGCCTTGTTAGCATGCATTTTAAGGTGTAAAGTAAGCAGGAGATGTCTTAAGAAGGTTTAAGTTGGATTTAAGCAAGGATGAGGTGTCAACTTGTACTCATGCAAGGAACTCTATAAGTAGACCAACTTCAGTATTGAATTTCTCATAATCCACTTGAATTTTGAGTGAAATTAATCTCAAAAGTTTTCATTTTGAGTCTATTTTCTATACTAGGGCTGCTAGTTTAATTTGAGGAAAAGCTGAGCTGGAGTTAAAAGAAGAGAGGAAGGTCATTCTCGGGTAAAAAATGAATAGTCTTTACTCCAAGGTGGTTATAGGATGCATTTGGTTGAATCTGTCACTACACTTTTGAGGTAATATTATTAAGACATTTTTCAACAACTTTCTAGAAGAAAGTATTTTAATTTGAGTGCTGGAATTTAAGTTATTAAGCTTTTAAGTGAAGTTAAGGTTCTAGCCGAATTATAAGTTCTGGGTGTGGCTGAGTAATAAGGTAAGATTGGGAAAGATGGCGTGCGTTTTGGGCTTGTGTTGGAGATATAGTGTCACGACCATACCTGTCCATGGCGTTTTTTGCCTATGGTTGTATGCCCAAATACCTCTGATGTATCCTATCTTTATGTCTTAGTTTAGTTTATCTAGTTGCTTTCCTTTTCATGTAATAAATCTATAGTGTGACATTTTGGCTTTTTCATATGCAAGCCTACCAGAGCTGAAAAAGTCCAAATGTACTATAGGGGAGGCATAGTAGTTAAATCTCCATCCAAGCATTGTCGCACTCTTTGCAAGCAAACTTTTTCCCTTGCAACTAACAGTCTTCAATGCATATTGTAATATCAATTTCAATGTATTTCTTTCTTTCTCATGTTTATAAACAATTTTCTCAAGAACTTGAAGGAAGGTTACATCACACATTAAGTTTGTTCGTGACTTTTGGATTTTGATCGGCTGACTTGTTTATCGAGTTAGAACAAGTGCCGCACAATCGTTCGTCTCGAGTTTGAAAGGCTACAACTGGACACATAGCATGTGCAAAGTGCGCGCGCAGCTAAGGCCTTGTCGCCCATCTCTACGTGCCAGCCATGCCAAAATGGTGTTTTGACCTATTTTTTATATTTTGGGAAATTTTAAGTAAAAGTTTTCATTGGATATATTTCTCATTATTTTAGAACAAGAAGAAATCGGACAAGAATATCAACCAAGAGTTTGATCTGCATTCAATGAGTGAAAAATAAATTTATTAAAGTTATTTCAACTTACAATCTGTGAATGAAAAATGAATTTATTAAAGTTATTTCAACTTACGATCTGTGAGTGAAAAATGAATTTATTAAAGTTATTTCAACTTATGATTTGTGAGTGAAAAATGAATTTGTTAAAGTTATTTCAACTTATGATTTATGAGTGATACATTGATTTCTAAAAGTATTTAATAAGCATGCTTTGATGTATGAATTACTTGAGTTTACTATTTTAGCAACATGTTTCCAAAGCATGAGATTTGAAATGATTGTTAAAGAATGATTTTAGAACGTTTTAGACTATACCGTCTGATGTATGTATATAGCAACCCTTCGGGGATATGGCCTGGACACAGAGGTTTCCTTTGATAGAGGTATTCAGTAGATACCTATGTACGCTATCACTAGGATATATTTATGAGAAGAGGGTTCTGCAGTTATGATATTTGTAGGTTACCCACCTCATAGTAGCTATAACGAGATGGGACACTACTGATACCTGGATTATGCCTCCTAAGTATCAAATAACAAGATGAGGACCGTCAGAGGGTCCACCTCGTGTTTCATATGGTATAGCAAGTAAACTGATTTAATTATGCTAAATGTGAAGTTTGAAATTAAATGGTTTTGAAAAGTATGTTTTAATAAAACCATCACTCACTAGGCTATTTTAGCTCACCCTTTCAAAATGTTTTTTCACTTTCCAGGTAGAGGTCATGATCCTAGAGTCTGACCGTTATCTTCAGACTACTGTGCGAAGTTGTTGATAGTGTAATTACTAAGGGTCAGTTTTAGTTTAAATCTTATCGTGTACATGGTTTTGCATAAGAATAAGTGTGGTTGTATAATTTTTGTTTGGTATGTAAAAAAGTGTGCAAGCAATGGTATTTAGCCTTCACTACCTGTTTAAAGTATAATAAGTTGTTCAAGTTGGTTCTCGTAGTTTCTGCTGCATAAGTTTTAATTTACTTAAGTTGTTAAGAGCTATACATAGGGTCAACTGATGTTGTTTAGAATAATAATGGCATCGGTTGGCTTCACGCCACGTCTCGAAGAGAACAAGTAGGTTCTCGGGGAGAGGTGTCATAATTTGGTATCAGTGAAGAGTTTAGTCTCTGGGGGTAGAAATCTAAGTTTGTTTAAAATAACATGATACCAGTTTAAAAAGAAAAACAGAAAAATAGTTTTTAAATGCATTTTCAATAAAAGTAGATTGGCTGGCAAAGTATGTAAGCAGCGACCGGAGCACAATCTTGCCAAAAACAATGTAAGTTAAAGTTTCGTTTTTATAAATTGTTAAGGAAAAGGAAATCTTGTTACTCGCAGATTAATGGATTGTAGGAATAAGGGTACTAGCAGGGAATTAGAAGCTTTAGGAGTTGATATGTTTATGAGGTCAACTAGTTCGATTAAAGCGGATAAATAGATTAGTAGATTGATTGATTGCTTCAGAATTATTAGATGCCCTGAAGATCAAGAAGTTGGACTAGCAGAAACTATGTTAAGAGGAGAAGCAAGAGATTGGTGGAAAGAAATGAAAAAAAGTTTGACTATGGTAGAAAGATCAAGTTGGAGAAAATTTTGAGAACTATTTGAGGAAGGGTTTTTCTCCAAACATTACTTTAGATTAAAGAACAAAAACAAAGACAAGTAGGTTTTTCTAAAGGACAACAGACACAGAAGGTGAATATAAGAAATATTTACCTATATCGACAACCAAGAAGTTTTTCACTTAATTCAGCTGCGATTACTAAAAAGTCAGGAAAGAAATCAGTCCTTAAGACGGGTAAGAAACTTTTGTGTAGTAACTGTGAAAAATTTCACCAAGGTCAATGTTTGATTGGAGCAAACGTTTGTTATTATTGCAAAAGATATGGGCATTTTAAGTCGGAATGTCCTCAATTAAGATGGGAGAAACAAAAGGATTCGCGAGTTGAGACACAATTAGGTCATGAGTCAAGGAATTCTCGATCAAAAGAAGAAGAGTCTTTTGACATAAAGCAAAAGCGTTTGATGGATTAAGAAATTGAGGTTTAAGTGTTTGTATATAGTTGTTAATAGTTTTGTTTAAGTGTAAGTATGTTTCATGTTGGACTTGAGTAATAAAATGTACATTTATGTAAAAGTTGTTGGTTGATGTTTAAAATTTTGAGGACGAAATTTCTTAAGGGGGTAAGAGTTGGAAAACCCCAAATTTTTTTATGTTTGGAATTTATTAAAGATAAAAGAAAATGAGATTTAAGGGATTAAGAAAGTTAAATCCTTTGGAAAGGTTAAATTTTAGGTTTAAGTCAAAGTTAAGAAAATTTGGGAAAATAATTGGTTAGCACATTTGGCGTTTAAAGGTTAACATTAGGCGGCCAAAGAAAGAAAAGAGCCTCTAAAGAGGTTATTTGGTGCCTTGAAAATGTGTTTAGGAGTTTTGGGTTGGCGTAGCGGAATAGCTGTAGAGGTTAGAAAGGGTTTTTCAGTGTTGAAGGTTGGTGACAAAGAAGGATCATACAGGTTAGGCATTTTTGCTAACTTCAGAAAGAAGTTTCTCACAACTCACTTGGGAATTTTTACTCAAATTAATCTTAAAAGTTTAGAAATTGAGTCTTTTTTATTGAGAAAGGCTGCTGGGTGTTTTGGACAAGAGAAGATTGACGTTTTGGATAAGAGTAGGCAAGAAGGTCAGTTCGCAAATGAATCTGAGCAATCTATACTCCCAGAAAGCTACAGAATGGATCATTTTGCGTTTTGCTCTAACATTTTGAGGTAAGAAAGTCAACTCATTTTAGAGAAACTTTGTAGAAAGAAGTTTGATCAAAAGAGTTACGAATTTTAAGTTATAACTTTTCTAAGTTGGGTTATGTAGCTAGGCAAAAAAGAAGGCGAGATAGTCGTTGAAGCTAGCTATACGTTTTGGACAACTATGTGGCATGATAAAGGTGAGCGGTTTAAGGATTTATTGAGGTGTAAAAACCTTGTTAATATGCATTTTAAGGTGTAAAGCAAAGATGAGGTGTCTTAAGAAGGTTTAAGGTGGATTTAAGCAAGGATGAGATGTCAACTTGTACTTATGCAAGGAACTCTATAAATAGGCCAGTTCATTATTGAATTTTTCACAATCCACTTGAGCGTTTTGAATGAAGTTACTCCCTAAATTTTTCATTTTGAGTCTATTTTCTATAATGAGTTTGCTGATTTATTTTGAGAAAAGAAAAGCTGAGTTTAAGTTAAAAGAAGAGAGGAAGGTCATTCTCGTGTAAAAACTAAATAGTCTTTACTGCAAGGAGGTTATAGGATGCATTTGGTTTAATCTGTCGCTGCACTTTTGAGGTAATATTATTAAGAAATTTTTCAACAACTTTCTAGAAGATGGAATTTAAGTTATTAAGCTTTAAGCAGGAGATAAGGTTCTGGCCGAGTGACAAGGTTAGGCGAGATGGGCAAAATTATTATGTTATAGAGGCTGTTTTGATGTTTTTGGGAATTTCATTGGATATTTAAGATATTTTCATGTTCAAGGAACTAAATAAGGAATAAATATGATTTTTTTAGGACAAGGAGAATTGGAAGAAATTCTCGAGACCAAAACTATTCAAGTATTGTGAGTAACACCATGTTTTAAATATTTATTTACTAAACATGATTTTTAAGCTTTACACGCAGTAGCTTATGAAATGATTTACTAAAGCATGATTTCAAGTGAATATTTCAAGTTACGTTTTATGACAAATGTTTAGTGAAATGATATTTCAAGTCATGTTATGATTTCATGATTGAAGGAAATATTTCAAATACTTTAAGGAAAATATTTCAATGTTTTCAAATGTTTTTGTGCCATGCCCGAATATAACGTGAGACCTATTGTATACATGTGGTTAACTCCATACTAATGGTAAGGTTGACGAACCTATAGTTCATGGATCATCACAAAGGGTATATTTTAATGCCTTAAAGGAGAGGGTTAGCTACCCATCGGCTGTCCCATCTTCGAACGATAGGGTAAATACTGTTTGTGGCTATGGAGGAATGTCTTCGAAAATATAAATGTTCAATGTTTCAAGTTTTATTTTATGAAATGATGATTTATTGAAAAATGTATTTAAGCTACGGTTTTATACTAAAAATTTTACGAAAACCTGTTTTCTAAAATTGTTTCGACTTACCCTTTCAAAATGTTTTTCCACTTTCCAGGTGTAGATTATGAATCTCTGCTTGCTGGACATACTGTTACCAGGCCAATTTGGTTTTCAATCATAAAAGAAATTGTTTTATTTTAAATATTATTATTGTTACTCAAGAGTTTACACTTTTACGTTTGATGTACTTTCCACTTGGTTTCAATAAAAAGAATTTCAAACTGGGTCATGTTACAATTTTAAGTTTTTCAATTTTAAAGACTATCGCTGTTGAATGTTTCATGTTTCAAGTCATGTGTCAGTTGTAGTTGTTCTAGAGGTAAGCAGCTTCAGCTGACATCATGTCACATCTCGAAACGAGCAAGCAGGTGCCCGAGGCAAGGTTTAACAATTCAATACTGACGAAATGAATTCATAACCCGATTTAGTATAAAAGGATTCGCGAGTTGAGTCACAATTAAGTCATGAATCAAGGAATTCTCAATCAAAAGAAGAAGAGTCTTTTGACATAAAGCAAAAGTGTTTGATGGATTAAGAAATTGTTGTTTAAGTGTGTTGTTTATAGTTAATAGCTTTGTTTAAGTGTAAGTATGTTTTATGTTGGACTTAAGTAATAACATTTACATTTATGTAAAAGTTGTTGGTTGACCGAAATTTCTGTAACCTTTGGATTTTTTCAAAAGTAGTCAAGGATAAGAGGAAGTGAAATTTTTAGGAAACTAAGATAAAGACTATTGAAATTCAAGTTTAATTTGAGAGTAAAAAGAAAAGTTAGGAAGATTGGTTAAGGTTGGAAATATAAGTTAGAAAGGGTTTTTAGTGTTTAAGGTTGGCAAGAAAGAAGGATCATAAAGGTTGTGCATTTTAACTTTTTGCTTGTAGAGCTCAAAAACATATTTCATAAATAATAATTTAAAACATAGTGTTACTCACAATACTTGAATAGCCTTAGTCTCGAGAATTTCTTCTGATTCTTCTTGTTCTGAAAATTTCATTTTTACTCCTTATTTAGTCCCCTAAACATGAAAATATCTTAGAGATCATTAAAAATTTCCAAAAATATCAAAACAGCCTCTATAACATAACAACTTTGCCTATCTCGCGTAACCTTGTCACTTGGCCAGAACCTTATCTTCAATTTAAAGCTTAATAACTTAAAATCCAAAACTCAAATGAAAATACTTTCTTCTATAAAGTTGTTGCAAAATGTCTTAATAATATTATCCCAAAATTCCAGTGAAAGATTCAATCAAATGCATCCTGTAACCTCCTTGGAATAAAGACTGTTCAGATTTTACCCGAGAATGACCTTCCTCTCTTCTTTTAACTCAAACTCAGCTTTTCCTTTCTCAAATTAAACCAACAGCCCCAATATAGACAGCAGACTCAAAATGGAAAGTTTTGAGAATAATGTCACTCAAAACGCTTGAGTGGGTTATGAGAAATTTAACATTGAAACTGGCCTATTTATAGAGTTTCTTGCATGAGTACAAGTTGACATCTCACTCTTGCTTAAATCCACCTTAAACCTTCTTAAGACACCTCTTGCTTGCTTTACACCTTAAAATGCATGCCAACAAGGTTTTTACATCTCACTAAATCCTTAAACTGCTTGCCTTTATCATGCCACATAGTTGTCCAAAACGCATAGCTAGCCTCCATGACTATCTTGCCTACTTTCTCGCCCAAACTACATAACCCGATATAGAGAAATTATAACTTAAAACCCGTAACTTTTTTATCAAACTTTTTTCTACAAAGTTGCTCTAAAATAATTTAACTTTCTTTCCTCCAAATTTAGAGTTAAACGCCTAATAATGCATTCTGTAGCCTTCTGGGAGTGCAGCTTGCTCAGATTCACTCACGATCTGACCTTCTCGCCTTATCCAAAATGCCAACCTCTCATATTCAAAATGCCCAGCAATCTTCTTTAATAAACTAGACTCAATTTCTAAACTTTCAAGACCAATTTGAGTTAAAATACCCAAGTGAGTTGTGAGAAACTCCTTTTTTAAGTTAGCTGAAATGCTCAGCCTCTATGATCCTTCTTTCTCGCCAAACTTAACAATCAAAACCCTTTCTAACCTCTATAGCTATTTTGCCAAACCAACCTAAAACGCCTAGATACCAAAATTTTTCCTTCTTTCTAACCTCTTAAACTCTTAACAACATGACCTTCCTTCTTTTCACCCATCAAAACACTTCTCAATCCTACTAATCCTTTCAAGCTCTTTGGAAAATCTAAGGTACCTAAAGTTTGGATCTTATAGAGATATAATTAAATTCTATAATTTCCTTCACTATCTTGTTCCAAAGACACTATCATCAAATAAGTTCTATACATGTTTATCGATATCTCATTCCTACATTTAACACCAATAGGTTTGAATCAAAAAGCCTATTTATTTACCTTCTCCTCCATAACTTGCTTTAGAATAGAAAGTGTCATGGTTTCAGCTTCTTGAAGTGTTAGGTCCTTAAATCAAAATTGAATACAATATTGGTGTATGTGGAAATTGAATAATAAACTGCAAGAGGTTCATTTAATATATACATATGTGTGTATATAATACATGTATATATACACATATGCATATATGTACATATTATATATGTATACATGTAGATATTATATATACATACGTGTACATATTATATATGTATACATGTAGATATTATATATACATACATATGTGTTCATGTTATACATACATTTGTATCTACAAAATTGAAAGGAGCAACAATGTATAAAATATAAGTATATAATCCAGGTGGAAATGAAATTTAATAAATAAAGTATTATAATATTAGTTTTCTACTCAAACAAACAAAACACAACACAACAGAAAAATAGTCAGTATTCAACAACAATCAAATAAAAATTCATTCCAAAAGATAAGTAGTAGGTTTAAAAAACATATATAATATATTTTTTTAATAAAGCCCAGCCCACATATTCTTGAAAAGCCCATGTCTATTGAGCCTCAACGAAGGCGCGCGCTTAAATTGAGTCTTATTGAGAATGCCTCTCTCTTCAAGGATAAGTCCCAGTCGTGTGACTTAGGCCTAGACGCGCGCCTAGTTGCACCTTTTCAAACATTGGGTACATTACGTTATTAAAGAGTAGTAGTCTGATGTTATCTATTTCTTGACTTTTGGCTAACATGAACCTTTTCAGATTGTAATCTCCTCTGTCATTAGGGTTGAGGATGACCACTTAATTATCCAACTTGTATTGTTTGTCTCTCATAAAAATGATAACTTAAAAGCAACTCATCAAGCAATATCACATAAATTTCAACATTTGCAAATTCAACTTGTATTCTTAAATAAGATGATGATCAACCTTGAAGCTAAATGAATGTTTGTACATGAATGCAAAAAATATAATTATCCCAACAAATATTGCAACTTTATTAAAATAAGAAACAACTTTATTAAAACTTTGGACAAAATATTTCCGTGCATACATACAGGTTAAAATAAGAAACTTTATCAGTCATAACAAATATGGCAACTTTATTAAAATAATTTATATGGGCATTCCATCAAATAATTGGTGGGCAACACAAAAGAATATTCATTTACTTAGTGGCAATCATAAAGCTATAAAAATTACGAAATAAATTCAAAACTTCGTGAAGAACATACCTTAGATGCAATGTTGAGAGTTGAGTTTTACTAGAGATCATGCATGTGTTCCCTCTGTGTCAGCAGCAACAGCATTAAAACTAAACCTCTCCCCATTAATTGACAAAAAATCACCGATAACATTATGCATTATATTATCCTCTTCATATCCGTCCTTGCACGGCAGCCTCAAGCACACTACCACCTTAAATCACAGACATAATTCACACTAGGCAAAAATTCCAAACTTGAATCTGAAACTAAAACTATCATTTCACCACCTAAGTTTAAGACAAAAATAAATCAAAACCCCCATAATCACACCCACCAGAATGAGACAACCCAGAGATGGAATTCTCAGGAACAGTCTCCATATTGAGCTTTCGCTTAAGTGGGTTAGAAGAGGGAGGCCTAGGTGGAAGCGGGATCTAACGATGGAGCATTTTCTGTGAAAGACAACTTGGGATTTTAAGGGGTCTGCCGCCCTTGATCCCGATGTCATTAGGGTTAGGAGAAGAAGATGGCGGTGGATCGACGAGATGGGTATCTCGCAACTCGCAAGATAGGATTTCTTGGTTGCATAATGGAGCGAATTGAGAGATAGAAAGAGTGAAGATTCCAAGGAAGACAAAGAAGACAAGAGAGAGAGAGAAGGGAAGAGGGAAGAGAAAGTAGAAAGAGAATGAATTAGCCGTTAAAGAAGAAGGATGGGAAAAAAATTTGAAACGAGAGAGATGGTACCTTCGTTTTCAAAGGAAGGTTTTTTGTCCTTATTAACTATCATTTTCAAAATTCTTTAATTAATTAAAATGATACTTTAGTCATATTTTCAATCTATTAAAATGTATTATCGAGTAAAAGGCTCATTTAATCTTTAATTAATCTAATAATAATTCATGATAGGATGATATTTAATAGCAATCAACACAAATTAAATAATTAATTATTACAATTAAAATAATTAATAAGTATGATATTTCACGATCAATCTAAAAAAAATCAAGCTTTAAAATATGTTTAATAGACTTTAAAATTTTCCACATCTAATTGAAGTTTTTATATGTATGAAGAAGATATTGAAAATATAGTAATCAAGTCATTTTAAAAATTGTACTGTATAACAAATTAAAGATTTATTTGGCACAAAAAATAAAAAACGTTAAAATTAAATTAAACTCATTTAATGTTTAAAAATTTATTATAAATGAAAATTAAAAAAAATTGCTTGCTTAAATAATTTGAATTGGATATATTTTGTTAGTTTTAATGAAAATATTTGGCAAACTAATAAGAATAAAAATAAGAAAATTGCATAAGGTTGCATTTTGAGAATATAATATAGCAAATATAGCATATTGTTTTAGAATTTTGCAAATATGGCAAAACTTTCACTTATAAAATACTCTCCATCAAGTATATGAATCAAGTTTACAAGTGCATATCAATAGTATATCAAATGTATGAGTAGGACTTCAAGCATATCAAGTGTGTATTTAATCAATAAAATGTATAAATGAAGATCACTAAGTGTATCTGCAGTGCATCGAGCGTATCAAACATATTAAATTTGTTGAATGTACCAATGAAGCATAACAAGTTTATTAGCGGTGTATCAAACTTATAAGTGAAGTCTTTAAGTGTATCACACTAATCATGTGTATCAAGGCCTAAGGGGTATCAAGTATATCAAGAACAATCAAGTGTAACGAGGAGTATTATAGTGTGTATCAAGATGTTTCAGGTGTGTATCAAAAGATATCAAGTGTATCAAAGAGTATCACACTACAAGAAAAATTATCTATTATGACAGTTGTGTATAACACAAAATGGGGGGAGAAAAAAAAAACTGTCACAAAATGTAAAATTTCACATTTTTGGCGAAAAAAATGGAAATTTTCGGATAACACATTCCACAACGGTTATTTGATGTCATAGAAAAGCCATAAAATAATTTTTATTTTTTATTAAAAAAATAATAAATAAAGATTAGAAATTTGGAAAATATTTCCCCAAATCGTAAACCCTTACTATTTTCCCCAATTCTCCCGCAAAGTATCCATATCCAATCCCATTGTCTTCCGGCCCCATCACCATCCGCCCCTACTTGTGGCTGTCTGTTCACTCTGGCGTTACCATCTATTCGCTCCAGCGTGCCCATCTGTTCACTCTGACGCTGTCATTAACGAATGATGAAACCTCCGCAATCCCTCCGCTTTCCAAATTCTGAACTTAAGCAATTTCACTCTCAATCTCTCATTTTTCTTTTTCCCATGTCTCTTTCATTGATTATTTCAAACCTCATTTCCCCATTTCATTCAAATTTTGATTTTCAACTTCTCGTTTGGGCAACAACTACAATAAACCCTTCTCTTTATGCTTTGAAACAAGTATTCCGTAAAACCCATCATCAGTTTTTTACTTGTTCTTATTGAGATGCAATCTTAATGTTTCCCCCCTTTTTCTCTTGTCAGTGTTTTTGTGAATGAGGGAGAAAAGTGTTTGGTTTTAAAGAAATTGGACTTAGTTTAATGAACTTGGTTTGAGATGCAATTCTCTATGATATCCTACTTGGAAAGTATTTGGTTGTTAAAAAGGGTATTATAATACAAAATACTCACATGTCCAATTTTTTAATTCACATGATTCATGGTTACACCAGGCATGGAAAAACCTTCCTCTTTAGTTTATGTGGCCTTGAATTCATGCCTTGTCTTTTTCAGTTATTATGAACTTAACATAATTTGGCATTTGCAGCCTTCTGACCTCTACTGTTATTTCCTTGTGTTGCAGGTTAACTCCATTAGAACTGCAGCCAAAGTTTTCATTTGAGAATATCTTTATGGCTTATGGTAGTTCCAGATTCGTAAGGTTTGTTACCTTTTCAATCTTAGACTTGAGGACACAATTTTTCATATTATTCTTGTTCTTTTCTCTATCATTGTATTTGGTTTGCACTTAGTTGGGATTTAGGCATCGTGACATATTTATGATTCGAAGTTGTCTTTTGATTCAAGTTCCAAGACGATCTTGAACCTCTCCAAAATTTAACCTATCACCCATTTTCCACACCCTCAACTCATGTTCATCAATGTCTGAACTTAAGCAATTTCACTCCTAAATCATCCGTCTCGGCCTCTTTACAGACAACAATGCAATTGGCTGTCTCATCAAATTATGTGTTATTTCCAAGTATGGAGATCTTCACTATGCTCTTCTTTTATTCAATTCAATCCCTTACCCAGATGCTTTTATCTACAATACTTTAATTAGAGCTTACTTACACTTCAATTCCCCTAAATCTTCTTTACTTTTGTATTTGCAAATGCTTCATAACTCTATCTTTTCCAATAAATTCACATTCCCTTCTGTAATTTGTGCTTGTTGTATTGATAATTCTGTTGAAGAAGGGAAACAAATTCATACCCATGTTGTTAAATTTGGTTTTTCAAAAGATAAATTTTGTCAGAACAATTTGATTCATATGTATGTTAATTTTCAATCCTTGGAAGACACTAGAAGGGTGTTTGATTGTATTGAGTTACCTAATGTTGTAGCTTGGACTACTTTGCTTACTGGGTATCCTCAATTGGGTTATGTGGATGAAAGTTTATGAGTTTTTGAGTCGATGCCTGAATGTAACTCTACTTCTTAGAATGCTATGATTTCTTGTTTTGTTCAAAACAATAGGTTTCATGAAGTGTTTGGTTTGTTTAATAGGATGAGATTAGAGAAAGTTGTTTTGGAGAAATATGTGGCTGCTAGTATGTTATCAGCTTGTACAGGATTAGGAGCACTCGAGCAAGGGAAATGGATATATAGATATATTGAGAGAAATGGGATTGAATTTGATTCAAAACTTGCAACTACATTGATTGATATGTATTGTAAATGTGGTTGTTTGGATTGTGCTTATGAAGTGTTTGTTTATTTGCCTGAAAAAGGGATTTCTACATGGAATTGTATGATTGGAGGGATGACTACGCATGGGAAAGGAGAGGCTGCTATAGAACTTTTTGAAGAGATGGAGACCAAAATGGTGAAACCAGAGAACATAATTTTCCTTAATGTACTTAGTGCTTGTGCTCAATCTGGTTTAGTCGACAAGGGTCAACACCATTTCTATCGTTTTACTTAAATTTACGGTATTAAACCCAGAACCGAGCATTATGGATGCATGGTTGATTTATACGGGCGAGTCGGGTTGCTAGAGGAAGCAATGAAGGTCATAAATGAGATGCCCATGAGTCCTGACGTAGGTGTGTTAGGTGCTTTTGTTGGAGCTTGTAAGATTCATGCGAACATGGAGTTGGGAGAGGAAGTAGGGAAGAGAGTAATAGAACTGAAGCAAAGGAAATATATGGTAAACTTAATGAGATGTTAGAATGTATAAGAAGTGAAGGATATGTAGCAGAGAATAAAATTGAGGAAGAGAATGATAATCCTGTTTATTACCATATATTGATGATATTTGGTTGTTATCCAAGAAGAGAACTCAAACCTTTTATTTGATAATTTTATTTGGTTTCTACCATTTAGTACTACTTTGCTTTTTGGTTGATGGTTGAGATTTTTTTATGTCAGTTTGTCCTAGTACTCTATCTATATTCTAAAGTAATTGTTTCACCATGTGCTAACAACTTTTTTCTCAACGCCATTCCTTTATGAAGTTTCTCTCCATAAGATGCATGAAAAGTTCAAGAGTAAGCTATTGTTTAGCTTGTCTAGTTTCACTTATTGAGCAGGTAACAA